>ML103106.1:8539-55316 GCA_003697995.1 Taxidea taxus jeffersonii
GCTCGGGGGATGCGGCCGCGGACTCCGCGGCGGCGCGGGTCTAGGGCCGGGGCGGGGCCGGCGTGCCGAGCGGCGGCCGCGCGGACCAATGGGCGCGGGAGGGCCGCGGGGGCCGGCCAATGGGCGCGGGCGCGCCGCCGGCACCACCCAATGGGCGCGGCCCGCCGGGCCCGCCTTCTTCGAAGCGCTCGGCTTTCCGAGAAATCACTTCGCGCAGAGGCGGCCGCCGACCGCGCCGCGGCCCTTCCGGGGTCCGCGCTGGGGGTCCCGGGGGCGGCGCGGGACGGGGGTGCCCGCCGGAATTCCCGCGGGGGCGTCCTTGCGGCCAAGTCAAGGGCCGGCCGGGCGGCGGGCGGGGCCGGGCCCTCGGGCGGCGGCGGCGGTGGACCCTGGAGGACCGGCCGCGCCGGGCCCGCCGCTGGCTTCGGATCCCAGGGTCAGGGCCGCGGGGGGACGCGGGGGTCAGTCCGCACAGGCCCGGGCCGCGGCGGACATCCTCGCGAGTCCGGGGTCAGTGCGGCGGACGGCCGGGGCCCCGCATCGCAGCCGGTGCGGCCCAAATTCCTGCGGCTGCGCGGGAGGCACCCCCGCCCGAGGGGGCCCCGGGAGCGTGTCCAGACAGGGCGGACTGGACACCCGGCCTGCAGGCCCGCGCAGACCGGTCCGGGGTGACCAGCGGCCGGCAGCCGAGCGGGGCTGTGGAAAGCGCAAGTGCCCAGCTGCAGAAGGATCTGAAGCCAGCGCCCTCGGAGGGTCAGAAGTAAAGCCAGGGCGGCCCCGCCATCAGCGCTAGAATGTCCGATCAGGGAAGTTTTTATCACCAATTCTTCTCCCCGGGAAGTGTCAGCTGTGCTGCGACGGGGTCCTCGGCCGGCCCGTGGCCCGTGGCCCGTGTGCGGCCCCTCCGGGATGTTAGTGGCATTTGCTATGCATGGGAGCGGGGTGGGGGCAATACTGGTGACGGAGATGACAAGGGAAACCCTGGAGACGGGGAAAGCCTTCCCCACATTCAGGCCCGGGGCAGCCTCACAGGGAGCACAGGAACCTCCGCTGACTCTTACTGCCTCGCAAGGCAATCATACACACCCAGCAGTGCTCACTGAGCCCCGCGCTCATTAAGCTTTTCAAGAACCTATGAAAATGTCTGAGCCTGAAAAAGAAATTTCACTGGCCCCCAAATGCAAAAAGTTCACTGCAAATTTAAAATTAATGAATGTTCAAAGAAAAGTCCCCAACACCTAACATGCCAACGTCAAATTGTAATTTCTTCGCTGATAAACATTTGGTCGTGTTTAAAAACCACATGGGAGTTAGAAATCACTTAGTAAGAATTTCCTAACACCATGATTGCCAGGAAGTCATAGCAATCATAAATTAAATGAGTTCCCTGCCGCCAAATAATTTCGAATGAAAACTTTTTCAAAGCTCAAATTCTTTAAGAGTGTTTGGGTGTGTGGGAGTATTTTGATGTGGGACGAGCTTCCAGAACTCAGAAATTCTTTAAAGAGCCTGCATGTGAGTTCATACTCCTGTCTCCCACACACGTGCCCCTTCGGCCTGCCCAGGTTTCCATCCCGGGCAGCGGTGCCCGCGGCACAGAGACGTGTGCCCAGATTTCCACTCCACACTCCAGTTAGGTCCAGACGGGAGCACACAAATGCAGAGAAGTCTGCCGTGCCGCTGTCCCAGCGAGTGTCACCGGCAGTAGGTGTCACTAGCTACATTGCAAGAGCTGTTCACCGTACAGCGGCTTACGCTGAAACTGCTCCCCAAGCCTCGGATTTTCAACATGGTGACTCCTCGCTGCCTGGGAACAGCTTCTAGCCTGAGCGGTTTAGTTCTGTTCCTACTTAACGAGCATTCACGGAGCGGCTGCTACGGGCTGGGCACGGTGCCAAGGACGGGAGACCCAAAAACCAAAGTGTCTCTGACCATTCCTTCCTCCCCCGCGACCTGTGAGCCCCTCGTAATCCGGGTACATTTCACTCTGGTCTCTGCAGCAGCCCACGCCTCATCCTCGTACCCTGTCCCCATGTGTCCTCGTCACTGCTCCCCCAGCTCCAGCCTCTCCCTGGACGAGGGTTCCCTCGTGGCCTCATCCTGGCATTGGAAAACCACACCCTCCGGACCTGATGGATGGCAGCCAGCCTCTGCCATCAGAACAGCACATTCTGCAGCGGGGCCCCGGTTCGGAGCCAAGGTCCTGGCTCACTGCATGTGTGCCCTTGAGCAAAGGAGTCAACCTTGCTAACTTTTGGTGTCCCCGTCTGTACAGTGGCATCGATGAGACTATTATGTTAAATTATTTGAAATTGCCAAGAGTCAACTATTTTCTGCCCTACAGAAAAGGGCAGTTCTGTATGGCCTGGCCTCGTCCCTCCTACCTCTTAGGATTAGCGAGGGCTGCCTGAGCACGGGGAGCCCCCAGGGAGGCTGGGTGCTGGCACCCAGTGCTTCTGAGGAGTGGGTCACAGCCTGAGGCCCCTGCCTTTTACTGCTCATCCACCAAAAACGAAACCTCGACAACTCTCTCTGCATTTCCCAGGACTCCCATGACATCACATACTTCCAGGTCTGCAGGTCCGAAATCCAACCCGAGGCTCATGGAGCTAAGATCGAAGCGCCCACGGAGCTGTGTGCCGTCATCTTTCCAGCTTCTTAGGGCCGTGGTCCCGGCCTCGGGGCCCTTTCCTGTGTCTTAAAAGCCCCGATGGCCAGTTTCTACATCACATCACTTTGCCATTCTCTTCTGCGTCCCTGGCCATAGGTGCCCCCCAAAATTCGTATGTCGAAATCTTAACCCCGGGGGCGGCATTAGGAGGAGAAGCCCTCGGGAGGTGGTCTGGCCGTGAGGGCGCCTCACCAGACACGGAATCTGCCAGCCCCTCCGTGGTGGACTCCCCCGCCTCTGGAGCGGCGAGGGGCAAATGCGGGCTCTTTACAAGCCACCCAAACATTTAAGCACCCCGTGATTACATGGGGTATACACGCACCTCCCACCCGCACGATCCAGAACACTCTCCCTGCCTACAGCCAGC
Organism: Taxidea taxus jeffersonii; assembly: GCA_003697995.1. Taxonomy (NCBI): domain Eukaryota; kingdom Metazoa; phylum Chordata; class Mammalia; order Carnivora; family Mustelidae; genus Taxidea; species Taxidea taxus. Next base: position 11,578 of record ML103106.1, read on the forward strand.
TGCTTAGTAAGTTCAAGCCCATCTGCGGCCATAATTGCCCTTCGCCGGTAAGTGACATGTTCCCAGGAGCCACAGATCAGGACACAGGCGTCTCTGGGGTCATTATTCTGCCTGCCACGCCAACCCTAAGTTCCAACTCAAGCCTATTTGTTTTCTTACTCCAACCTCTGACCCTCCTTTTCAGCACACAGACGACTCCAGCCACACTGAAACCTTGATCACGTAATTTGGGACCTGAAGTACACATTAATGAACGATTTCACTGAATTCTCCTTAAGATAAAGCATAAAATCATATTCTGGCTTGGCACCCCTGCATAGCACAGCCCCGAATCAGGGGTGCCTTAAATAGACCCGTGTGAGTTCACGAGAGGCAATCTCCGGGGGCCAGCAGGGAAGGAGGCCGGGAGAACATCTGTTCACCTCTGCGCCCCAGGAAGAACACTCTGGTCTATAAGCCTCTTCCTCGAGGTTCTCCAAAAACACACCCGGTGTCAGTAATTCACTAGAAGGACTCACGGCCATGACGGATTAATAGGAGAGGACCCAAAGCACGAGCAGCAAAGACGGGTGCGCCGGCTGCTCTGGGGGAGCAGGCGCTGGCGTCCAGGGCCCCCTCCCGGGGCTCACACAGGACACACTCAATCGCCCCCAACACGTTGTGACGCCACGTGAAGTGCTGCCCACCACGGGAGCCACCAGGAGCACCAGGGTTTCCCGAGAGCGGTCACGTGCGCTCCCTCCTCCGCCTGGCCCGGATCCAGACCCCTCCCGGGAGGAAAGCAGGTGTTCTTCGTGACCCACGTTGTTTGCATAACGCCGGCCCCAGGAGCCGTTCTTATCAGTGCTGGGGGGGTGGGACCCCCACCCAAGTTCCCAGACGCCAGCTCAGGGCTGGCCTGGCCAACAGGCCTTTCTGGGAACCACGGTCTCAGCCCTGCTGCGCCGACTCCCTTCTGTGCCGGCTCCTAGGTCTGAAGGGTTTACTGATGCACAGAAGCTGCCACACGTGTTCCAAGGGAGCCCGCGGCTGCATCCATGTGCCATTAGCCACCTGCGTCTACTTGTTACCTAGGCTGCATTTTCCCCGGCGTCCCGGGGGCCCCGCATTCACAGGACGGTGGGAGCGAGGGCAGGTGGGATGCCGGCTTCCCGGGAGGGGCAGCTGCACCTGTAGGCCACAGGGACCCCTAAGGGCTCCTCCCGTTTCTCCGTCTTCCCGAGCTTGACTCCAGGGCCCCTCCAAGGACCGCTCTGGGAGGAGGAAACAGGTACCATTTGGCACTTTTCCCCGATGGCATACTTCCACGAGACCAACACATGACAACTAGAAGGGAATTGATCCCCTCCGAGTACTGACTCTAAGTGGAATTCTCTGCTTGAGACCACGTCCGCGCGATGACACGACTGCTCTCCCCGAGGGCAGCAACGCCAAATCAGAGAAGGTGAGCTCCTGGCGATGCCACGCCGCCAACGCTGCAGCTGTGGGTGGGCCGCCGAGGAGCCCCAGATAAGCAGGCGGAGGAGCAGGACCCGAGCGCTCTGTGGGCGGCTAGATAAGGAAGGCTCTCGAGAATGGGCCCCACGTGGGGGCGGGGCAGGCACACCGGGACATCGGCCAAAAACTAACCTCACCTTCGAGACAGCAGTGAGGGGGGCAGGCACAGATTCCTTAAACCGGACGGAGAAGGCAGCAACCGCGCCAGACAAGCGAGATGCGCCGCGGCGCCCAAGCCCGGCGTTCCTGCTCGTTGCCAGGCGGCGGGAAGAGCGCAGGCTGGGCGCGGCTCACCACACCTATTTTCGAGAAACGACTTACAGCAGCCTCCAAAGAAGAGCGATGCCCCAGAAAGAGAAAGGCAGATTGCGTCTCCACCCTCAGCAGGGCCGCGGACTGTGCCGCCAGATATCATGGGCCGTTTTCGGAGAAATGTGGTGGGAGCAACGGCAGCCGCAGAGGTGCCATCTACACGGCCGGTGCGGGTGGGTGCTGGGCTCCAGGACCCGCCCGGCAGGCACCGGGCACTGCTCTACTCCGGTGGGTGGTGGGCGCCGGGACCACGCACTGCCCCGACTGGTCTCCAGGGCTCTTTACGTGCCCCGTTGTCCCGCGTCCCTGAGCTCGGGGGAGTGCTCAGCCTTGATCAAAGAAATGTGACGTCCGTGCACAGAGCTGCTCGGCTTTGAGGGAGATCCTTAACGTCCCTGAAGTGGTTTCTGTGGGCGTCAGAGCAACGCCGCGTTTGAGTCAGTCCTAAGACTGTGGAAGGTAAGTCCCCTTAACGTATGAGGTCATGTTCCCGCTCTGAGTTTCCATGCTTGTGTCGACCGAAAGATGCAACCACTGCGCTAACCAAATGGCCAGCAAGTGCATGATCGGGTGATCCAAATCATGGGAATGCAAATTGAAAACCACAGTAAGGGGCACCTGGGGGGCTCAGTCAGTTAAGCATCTGCCTGCGGCTCAGGTCATAATCCCAGCGTCGTGGGATCGAGCCCCGCATCGGGCTCCTTGCGCACCGGGAGCCTGCTTCTCACCGCGGCGCTCCCCCCATTCATTCTCACTCCCTCCCCATCTCTCAAATAAATAAGTAAAATTTAAAAAAAAAAAAAAAAAGAACGCACACACACACAGTAAGATGCCACTACATACCCACCAGCATGGCTGCGACAGAAAGACGGGCGGTGCGGAAGGAGGAGGAGTTCACACCGGCCGGCGGGAGTGCGAACCATTCAGCCACTTTGGAAAACATCGGTTACACCCATGCCTACACCACGTCCAGATACGCTCCTGGATACGTCCTAAATACGTCCCCAAGAGAAATGAGGGCAGAGGGCACACCCACAAAACACACATCCGAGGAACTTCGTTGTCAAGAGCAGGCGGAACTAAGGCGACAGACGTCGAACCGGGGGAGGGGCTGAGCGGGAACGACAGGGTGGGTCCCCGGGGAGCCTCCCTGGGGCTGGAAGGTTCTGCATCTGGACCTGGGGGGTGTACACGGGCACGCACCTACGGAAGGCCCGTCCTGCTGTATTTAGGGTTTGTGTGAAAAATGAAAGCAGCGCAGCAGACAGCTGACCGCTGCGGACAGGGACGTTGCTCAAGCGCCGATGGGCCCTCGGCAGGGTCCGAAGGAAGGCGGGGCCGCAGGTGCAGGGAGCAAGGGCCCACCTGGGAAAGCTAACCCGGGCGGGGAAGTTGGCAGTTGATCCCGCCAGGTAAGGGACAGATTCATTAGTCGACGCAACACCGGACAGATGGCCGCAGGCTGTCGGCTGGTTCAAGACCCCGGGCCGTGTGCCCGCGCGTGCACGTGCCCTGTGTGCGCGAGCGAGCGTGGGGGACACAGGCGGGCGGCTTCCTCACCTAAGAGGCTGTCTTCCAACAAAGGGGGCTCTCTTCGAAGGCGCAGGTCAGGGCTGGGCTGACTCAGGGCCTTGGGAAGGAAATACCCAGGAACGGGAGAGGACTCGGGACTGCGCGGGAGACGTGCACTTTGACCCCACGTCCTTCCCCAGGTTCAGCCTGTAACTGATTCCTCTGTTTGCTCAGGTGCGTTTAGGGGATTATCTGCCGGCTGCTCACCAGGTGGGAAACAACGGCAGAAGGAAATGTGATAAAACTGCACGTCCTCACAGTCCGCAGCCGGCGGCAGCCACTTGAGGCTGAGAATCCGGTGAGCAGAGCTGGCTTCGTGTCCGTGCTCTGCTACATGGAAAGGCCCCGCCGCTCGCCAGCAGCCTCCCGCCTCCAGTGAGTCTCTTCCAGCGCATGAAACCCTCCGGGACCTCCCTTATCTTCACCTCCCCTCGCCCTTAGGATTCAAGCAGTTGGTCCTCAAAATCCCGGGTCCCGTCCCGGTGCTTTCATAAAACTACCTTTTTGGCCCCAACATGCCAAAACCTACATCACTAATATTGACCCCAATTTATGTCTTTATCCTGAAAGGACGACAAATAAAAATCTGAGGTCTCTGGGGGTTTGACCTCCTACAGCTCATCACTTCTAAATGCACGTTCATTCCCAGCTCAGACGTTCATCCAATCATGGCAAAATGTTCCCTGTACCTAATCCATAACCGTCCTCCAGAGGAGGGGTGGGAGCAAAGCATATAAAACCTGAACGTAAAGAACTGCAGTAAGTTGGGGCGCCTGGGGGGCTCAGTTGTTGGGCGTCTGCCTTCCACTCGGGTCATGATCTCGGGGCCCTGGGATCGAGGACTCCCTGCTTGGTGGGGAGCCTGCTTCTCCCTCTCCCACTCCCCCTGCTCATGCTCCCTCTCTCGCTGGGTCTCTCTCTATCAAATAAATAAAATCTTTAGGGGCACCTGGGTGGCTCAGCGGGTTAAAGCCTCTGCCTTCAGCTCAGGTCACGATCTCAGGGTCCTGGGATGGAGCCCCGCATCGGGCTCTTTGCCCGGCAGGGAGCCTGCTTCCTCCTCTCTCTCTCTGCTGCCTCTCTGCCTACTTGTGATCTCAGTCTAATAAATTTTTTAAAAATCTTTTTAAAAAATAATAAAATACTTTAAAAAATGGTAGTAAGCAATTTGATAATTTTTTTGCCTTTGTATATATACTTTATAAACTTTATACTCAAACTGCTTGCTAGTGAAAGAGCTTAAAACAGTCCTGAAAAACAACCATTTTTTTGAGTAAAAGGGTTCTAAACACAGACTGAAAATATCTTAACATTTTGGGCTATTGCTAGGAAATCCTGGTTTCCCGAAACCATCGATTCTGACGTGTGCTGAAGACGAATGTCCTTGAACTGTAATCCATGTTAGTACCACAGGGCACGTAGGACTCTGGGGGTGAGGTCCGACCCCGTGCGCCCAAGCAGCAGCGCTGAGTCACTGGACCGAGTGCATCCACCCCGAACGCAAGCTCTCTGACACCTGCACGGCGCGCACAGGGGAGGGAACAGCACAACCGCGACTGGGGACCTCTACATAGAGCCACGGCCCTGAGGGTTCAGAGAGACTTCTCAAAGAGCGCTGGCCCCCGGTCCTAAGGGATGGGGCCGAAGACTTCACATCCTGAAGGATGGGCTGTGCCCTCCTGTGCCCACGGCTGAGCTGGGGAGCTGCCTCTCCCCGGGGACCGGGGACGGTGCATGCTGGGCCGTAGCAGGTTTGCGGGGGATGTCCTCCTCCCTCCCCGTCTCCCATCGGGAGAGCACTGCTTAATCCTAAACGCCGGGTCACTTGAGAGTTTCAGGCGGTGATTCCGGGGGGCACCTGGCTGGCGCTCAGCTGGGAGAGCATGAGACTCTTGATCTCGGGCTCATGAGTTCAAGTCCCACACTGAGAGTAGAGCTTACTTAAATAAATAAGTACTTAAAAAAAAAATTGTGATTCCAGTTCAATTTCATTGCCCGTAACGGGTGTTCCGTGAGTATTTTGTGAACGGAGGCGGTCGAATCCACACCGGGTCGTCATCTGTTTTGCTGTAATCACGTGGTTGTCTACAACGCGCCACGTAACTGGTGGCAAAGGAGGGACACAAAGAAGAGATGACGCACAGCTGGTTCCCAAGGCCAGGGTGCAGCGCGGGGACCCCCGGCCACGGCTGCCTTACAGAACTCCACCCCGGAAACGAGGAGGAAGGGCTGGACGGTGCCCGGACCGGCGTGAGACGGGCAGCGGCAAATTCAATCTGCAATTTGCTTTCTTTTACCGAACGCTTGCTCTCAGACCTTCTCACGTGGTTCTCCAAACAACGCTGGGGGACAGGTATGATCGCCCCACTTGGCAGATGGGGACAGTGAGGCTCAGGGAGGCGGAAGGCTCTTGACCCTCAAGCCCCAGGCTCTTCACTCTTCCCTGGTGCTCTGCTCAGGGATACAGGTGCGGCTGGGGCAGGGGGTGGGGGTGGAGTTCACGGCTCTGTCTCCCCTTCCAGAAGCGTAAAGGGTTGAATTAACTGGGCGTTCCAGTTTCTTCCCGATCTCCAGCCTGCATTTCCCCAGGCAGAGCGGGGCTAGTGCTCCAACACACGCCAACCGGGAACCTGGTGGGGAGGCTCTCGGGAGAGGCCAGGGAGGGCTGAAATTTCTCTGCAAGTTAGTCGTTGCCTCCCTGGTAGCCTTCTCCTTGCTCGAGCTCTTCGTCTGCAGCTGTCACCCACCCCTGCAGACAGATGTGTCACGGCTTGCAAGCCACCTGCTCCCCCCCAGGAGTGGGCGCGAAGGCCACGGGTGTGTGCGGGTGACCCGAGTCCACACCAAGCCTCGGGAGTTGTGCACACCCCCTTCCGCTAGCCTCCAAGCCTTGGGGCTGCTCTCAGGGCCCCCGAGCGTTTGGAACTTTCGCCTCGTGGAATAATTTCCAGGGACTCTTTCTCGGGTGTGAGTAAATGGAAAACCTGTGTCATCCCAGGAGGTAGGACCCTAGAGAGACGGGGCGCTGCTGAGGCGTGCTGAGACACCACCGCCCCCACTCCCCCCCTGCCGTGGTGAACAGGCAGGTCACCGTCTCGAGCAAAGGATGCCAGACTTCCTTCCCCCACGGACTGTCCTTATGTGTCCACCTGCTCATTTGGTGCTCGGTTTGAGTAATTTACCGTCTCAGCACATGAACTCCCATGAGTGCATGTCCCCCCCGTATTTGTATGTTGAAGCCTGATCCCTTTGGGGGTGGTTTGGTCACGAGGTCAGAGCCTCTGTGAATGGGGTTTGCGCCCCTATGAAAGGCTCCAGAGAGGCCCCTTGCCCCTCCACCATGTGAGGACACAGCGAGAGGGGACCATCTATGTACCAGAAAGTGCCCCGTTACTGGAAGTGAACACGACGGAGTAGGACCATACCATGTTCGTGGATGGGAAACACATCATCACAGAGAAGAGCCAAGACGGCGTTGCCCGGTGATCTGGACAGAGGGCGTGCCCTGCCCGATGTCCAGTCCTGTCACAGAGCAGCTGGGACTAAGGGGACGCAGTGGCAACCCAGGTAGAGACGGAAAGTCAGGAAGCCACAGGGTCAGCCCCAAAACTGCAACGCATGTGTGCAACATGACGTGCGCCCAAGGAGGCCTCAGGGAGTGGAGCCAGCAGCCAGAGCGGCTTACACTAGAAGCAGAAATCACAAGGACAGATCCAGGGATGGGAACCAGGTGCGAAGAAGAGTCAGGCCAGAACCCTCGTGCTCACCTGGGGACACAGACACGGCCCAGCCAAGGCAGGCGGCCATCCTACATCGTTCCTTGATCCTGGACTGACTTTCTAATGTGCTTAGAAAACGCACACACGCGGTATAGACTAAATGATCCAGGGGAACAAAGGATGACCATGGTCTCCTCTCTCGGGACGCCCGGGGCCTCCCTGGAGGGGACAACCGGACAGGCGCACGACCACTATAATTCAAAGGAAAACATGTGCGTGGTGAGGACCCAGGCGGGGCCAGCACGCGGGCGTCCAGGGAAAGACAGCAACGCACACGTGTGGCGCACGTGTCTGGTCAAGTTCACGAAGCTCCTTCTCGTGGGTGGCTTGCTGGGGTTCCTCGGGGGTCTGGCAGGGACGGGGGCAGGCTGAGCACCAGCACCCCCGCGGGCCACGTGCAGAGACCTAGAGCACTGAGGCACACAGGACCGGCCAGCCAGCAAACGGAAGGAGGAGAAACCCGGTTCTCTGAAGGGAAGGAAGGAGGCCCCAACGGGACAATCAAGAAAGACTTCATGTAGGAAGCCACATTTGAAATGGGCCTTAAAGGTCAGGAAAGGCTTACTGCAGGTAGAGGGAGGAAAGACCCGAGTGGGAGAAGAATGGGGCCAGGGGTCCCTGGGCAGGCAGAAAGCCTGGCTTCCTCTCTTAGACTGCGTGTTGCCTCGAGCGTCTAAGAGGCAGGCCGGTCGCGGGCCTGTCGAGCGTGCCCGGGGACACACGGCGCGGGCCCCAGAGAACTAGCGTCCAGGTTACAGGCGGGAGAGGAAGGGACGTGGCGGGAAGTGGGGGGCTGCGCGGACACGGGCCGTCTGCGCCAGGGCCCGAGGGACGTGCTGGGACGCGCCGTGCTAGGACGTGGCTGGCCCCGGGGAAGACGGCGCGCGGCGGGCTCGTGGGTATCTTCGTCCCAGGTTGGCGACAGGATAGAAGAATTCATTGTGTCATTCAGAAAAGTTTTCCGTGGGTGGTTGGTGTCCCTGACCATGAACCTGGGGGTTTCCAGAGAGCCAGTTCTCCTTTCCCTGGCTCACAGCTTCCCCCGCCGGCCCGCGGGGCAGCGCCTCTGCCCCCGACCCGTCCCTCTCACGCATCCCCGGGACCCGGCTCCACGCAGGAAACACAAATCCCGCGCTGGGGAAGGAATTTTTTGGAACCGTTTGCTCCTGCAACAGCCAAGCACCCCAAAAGTCACTTGGGCCCCCCCTTGGGAGCACCCTAAAATGCACTGGACCGTACGCTTTAAAGTGGTGGGTCTGGCGGCCTGGGAGCTCTGAGTCAAGAAGAGGGCATGAGCCGAAACCGGCACAAAACAGCCGCGGGGGGCCCGGGGTGGAAACGTCTGCCGCTCAGGGTCAGGGCCAGCGCTTGGCGCCCGCGCGATTTTGGAATGATTCTCACTGAACGTCCGAGCTGAAATCACCCAAATGTCACCGTGCGCGTGTCCTCAGCAAACGAAGGACACGGTTTTCACCCAGCGTTTTCCACTTCTCTCTTCTGGTTTTGACTGGAGGAAATTTAAAAATTATGTCATTCAAAGGCATTGAGGTCGCCTGTCTCCTTGCCATGCAAACATGGTCAGAAAAGAACAAAGGAGGAAAAAGAGAAGAGAAAACGCGAGGCACCTCGGGACAGAAGGGGTGGCCGGGTGGCTCGGAGGAGGTGACACTTCAGCTGAGAGCAGAAGAGCGGGGCGATGGGCCATGTGAGCGGGAGGAGAACCATCCTGGCGGCCCCACAGAGTCATGTGGGAGAAGGTGGTTTGTGAAGGACAGGGGGCCCGGCCAGCCCCGACCCCGCAGTGGTTTCCCGCGGCTCGGGGCAAGTGGCAGGGGGGCGGGGATGTGGGTGGCGAACTTGAGACCAAGCCCAAAGCTGAGAGGCACCGTCCCAGCCGGGCAGGGAGTTTCCTTGTGGCACAAAAGCATCTTTGGAGTGTCCCGCCGTCACATGTATGTGGGAGAGATGTCAAGTCGTCTCCATCCAGTGGTTTCCTGGTTAAACTGTCTGTGAGCATAAAACAAGGGGAAGGCGCCCTTGGCCGTCCCCGCTATAACTTGATCCCATTCAGAGGCTGCTCAAGGAGGGCGCGGGGTACGGGGAAGCATCACGATTCTCGGTGTGCAAGTCAGGAATGCGAGCATGTTACAGCAGCAAAAATCATGAAAAGGTAAAGTTCTGGTAGGAGAGACCAGTCATCCCCTAGGAAGATCCCGAAGATTCTTAACCTTATTTTGTATCAGGGACTCCACGGTGGGATCCGTGGTGACCCCCCAAAGAGATACCTCCACGCCCTAAGACCCAGGCCCAGGGAAGGCGGCCTTCTTTGGAAAAGGGGTCTTTGCGGCTGTAACTACATGGTGGATCTCAAGATGAGATTATCCAGGACTGAAGGTGTCTTTGTCAGAACAGAGGACATGGGCGGGGCCCCGGGCAGAGGTCCGAGGGATGCAGCCTGAGCAAGGAACACCCGGGGTCTCCGGCAGCCACCAGGGGCTGGGAGACGAGCACAGAGGGGGCTCTCCTCCAAAGCCTGCGGACACTTTGATTTCAGACTTCCGGCCTGACGGGCCCTTTCAGGAGTAATGGTTATGAAAGGCATCGAATAGAAGGTATAGGGTTGACAAAGAAGCCAATCCTACGGAGGTGGCCATTGCTCTGTGGACCCCGCGGGCCCCAGGTGAGGAACGAGGAGAGATTCTGAATTGGCATTGGTCTCCATCAGGAAGCCCTGCTAACTTAGCAACTCCCACGTACCGAAATGCCTTGAGAATAGCCGCTGGCCAGGGAGGGGCCGCCTGTCCCTCGAGCCCATTCTGGCAAATGCCTACGTTCTACCGCGGTTGTGGTCGTATCTGGAGGCCTCGTGCCCAGGACGTTCAGGCGGGACTGCAGTGCCTCGCTTTAGGGCCAAGCCACCGATGTGAAGCCTCAAACAACGTCTTTTTATAGGCATAAAGGAACACACAACAATTCTGTGACACCTTCCCCTTAACTTGCTTGTAAAGGGCAGGACAGCAGCGCAGCACATGGATCTCGGGAGACAGGCTTTCCAAGGGTCCCTGCGGGTCCCCCGACGCAGGATCTGCTCAGACCCCAATTGCAGGAAGCAAGACTGTGATGACCAGTCTTTCCACGAACATCACTTTTGCTTCCAAACCATTCCAGAGAATCTTGCCCTAAAATCAGCACCGCATTCGACCTCAGAAACCCCAAAGATCAAAAGTGTTAGCATCAGATGACAGTGTCCCCTGGTCTGTAGACGGGGTTGGGAGAACAGGAGACCAGTTGTCCTTGGTCGAATGCTTGGGAAGATTATTAGTTCGGAGAAACAGAGAGAGCTCCCCGAATCAGCCCTAGATCCGACCGACGGGCGCTCTCTACAGCACCACGGTTTCCCCCTGCACGGCCAACCTTGCCGGGACGTCCAGGCCACGTAAGCGGGAGAGCAGGCGGCTGATGGGGCCCCCTGCGTCCATCCCGCTCGGGTAGTAACAAGGTGGACGCCCCTGAAAACGGCCCCGGGGCCTCCTGCCCTCATCTCCGGGGCTGTGCAGGCCGCGGGATGTCATGCCCCATCATACCTGTTACATGACAAAAGGGATTTTGTAATTAAGATTACTAATCAGTTGGCTTTGAGTGAATCAAGGCGAGATTGTCTGGTGAGTTGAATCTAACTAATCACATGAGCCCCTTACAAGCGGACAGCAGAAAGGGAAGTCAGAGCAAAAGCCCGTGCGCCCACATGCAAAGCGGGAGCTGGAATGCGGGCGGCCTCCAGGAGCGAAGACTGGTCCCCCGAGGACATCCAGCGAGGAGACGGAGAACTTCCGTCCCATGTCTTCAAGGACCTGAATTCTGCTGGGAGCCCGAGTGAGCCTGCAGGCAGAGTCTCCCCGGGAGGAGAAGGTAGCCCAGCCAGTCCCTACAGGACAGCCTAGGAGGTCCTCAGCAGAGGACCCGGCCGTGTCGGCACAGACCTCTGGCCCACGGAACTGGGAGATGACAAGTGTCTGTGGCAGGAAGCCAGCCGTCCGCGGCAGCCGGTGGCACAGCCGAAGGAAGCTGGCACACCCTCCGTGCCATCAGGAGTGGGCTAGTGTGTGGCCCCGGGCCCCGAAGAGTCACAGGGAGAGGAAGCAGTGGACGGAGCCCCCCAGCACCCATTCCTGGACGCTCCCTGCTGCTGCAGCCGGGCACCCACCAGCCCCGTGGGGCCCCTGAGCCCTGCAGATGCGGCTGCCGTGAACGGAGCTGCTCTGTGCGGGTGACATACACCGGGGTTTGGAGGATTCCTTTGAAAAAAGGACCTTAGCGATCTCATCAGTAACTCTTCTATTGATTACATCGATCGACTGGCTGATATGGAAAATATTATTAAAGTTAATTTCACCTCCTTCTTTTTACTTCTTTAATGTAGCTTCTAGAAAATGTTAATTTCCGCGTGAGGGTCACGTTGCTTTCCAGCGGCGCTGTGTCAGCCCTGCCTTGCCCGCCCCTCCCCACGGTGCCAAGCCTCGGAGGAGTGGTCAGCGTCAGACAGTGAGGGCACAGGGCAGGGACGGGCATCAGGGTCATCAGAGCCCAAAGCCCGTGTCCTGCAGTCTGGGCTGCCCTCCCAAGCAACCACGAAGTCAACCTTTGGTTGAAAAGCAACCTTTTCAGCAAACGCTGGATGCCCTGAACCAAACGAAAGCTTCGAATGGGGATAAGACCTCAGGCGGAGGGACTTAGGGAAGTATTTTGGGGTCCTGGGAGACCTCTCATTCCCCTCCCAACATCTGGCCCTAGGAACTGGCTCCGATAAGCCCAGAAACTGGAATCTTCCACATGAGTGCAGTTGTTAGGGTCGCGCAGTTGTTAGGGACATCTGGGGATCTTGGTCTCCTTCTGCAGGATATCCAAGGATATAGTATGAGAAAAGAAAGGTTATGGTCGTGGTCAATTTTTGTGAGTGCCTTCTCTAAGTCATGGTTATCTTTATAGAAATCCCACCCAAGATCCCTGCAGTCGATCCCCCGGAAAGGGCCCCTGCTGTGTCTTCATCCCACAGTGCAGTCGGTCTGGGAGCAGAGAGGGCAGCAGAGGGCTGTGTTCTAGGCAGATGTTGAAAACAGCAGCACGCAGGCCCTCCACCCGCCCTCAAGGTCAGCCCTGCAGGGGACTGCGCGATCAGGGGTCCTCCCGACACCAGGAGAAACTGAGGGGTACTTGCAACCATTCTGGAAGAGGTGAGCTAAGGACATGGTCACTAGAAGTCACTTCCTGTCCACCCATCTGGCTCTACTAACGGTCAACACTGTCATATTTCACACTTTCTTGGTGTCCCCCTTCACTTTATGCCCCGTGTGTACCCCTTCTTGGAAAATTTTCATCCATTTACAATTCAGCGTTCACCCAGGTTGCAAAGTCCCCTTTCAGGAAAGCTGTTATTATAATTCCCGAGCCTGTCATCAAGAATGCAAAGACCAGCCAAGCACACCACCTCCCAGAAGACCTCCAGGGCTTGCTCCTGGAGGTGTACGTTGGAGGGGGGAGGCTGAATGGTGTCGGTGGGGAAATCTCCAGGGTCATGTTTTGAAATCCACTCTATACTTCTTTTTGGTAAAAACATGTGACACTCTTTGTTACTTCTCAAAAAATCTTGCTCTAAAGATGCTGACCTCGCTGACATGGACTGGGGCTCCAGCAAGGAACTAGGCTCCTTCCTGCACATCCCGGGATAGGCTGAGCGTGACCCGGGAGAATGTGCTTCCCTCTGGGTCACACGACCCAGCAGGGGTGACTGTGGGTCGGGAAAAGGTAAAATGCTCCACTCAAGCTTCTGAGATCTTGACGAGCAGGTTATCATTTTTCTTACGTTGGAAATGAACCAAAACTCTTTGATTACAGAAGTTTAGCTCTGCCATCAGGCCTTTGCTTATTTTAATTTTTATTAAAGTTTTCTTCCCTGCCAGCATCTCAGATAGCTATTTCCAGGTGCGCATGCCTGAGTCCGTCCTCCACTTAGAATGGACAAGGAGAGCTTGGGACCTGCCCCTGGCTCTCTGCTCCCCCATACACTGCATCTTTCATGGGTGGGCAGCACCGTTCCCCACAGCCAAAAGCAGAAATTATGCAAATGTCCATGGACAGATGCGCAGACAAACAAAAGGTGGTCCACCCATTCGGTGGAAAATTATTCAGCCTTAAAAAGAATGTGATCATGATCCGTGCTGCAGTGTGCTTGAGCTAGAAAGAAACCAGACACGAGGATAAGGGCTGTCCTGGTCCACGCGAATGGGGAACACACAGTAGGCAAATCCACAGATTCAGAAAGCAGATGGTAGATACGAGGGCTGGGGGAGGGGAGGGCAGCCGTGGTTTCATGGGACCAGAGTCACGGTTTGGGAAGAGGAGAAAGTTCCAGAGACCGGAAGGTGGGGACGGCTGCATGGCAATGTGTGTCAAATGCCACTGAGCTGAACCCTTCAAAATGGCTAAAAAAGGGACATTGCATGTTGTATTGTACCACAATAGAAAAGTTTAAAGACATATTCAGCAATAGGGGAAAATAGATTAGCTGTACTCTTTCTATGATAAACATTAACCTTATGAAAACGAAAACTTTCCAATTCTAACATGTTGAGTCAGCAGCTAACCAAGGAAAGCAGGATGGGGGGGGAAATGAAGTTGTTATTTCCCTGAGCTCATGTAAAAAAAAAAAAAAATCAGATGTAAATATATTTTGCCTTCTGTGGGAGAATTAAAAGTTAGCATTTTCTGGGACGCCTGGGTGGCTCAGTGGGTTAAGCCGCTGCCTTTGGCTCGGGTCATGATCCCGGTGTCCTGGAATCGAGTCCCGCATCGGGCTCTCTGCTTGGCAGGGAGCCTGCTTCTCCCCTCCCCTCTCTGCCTGCCTCTCTGCCTGCTTGTGTGATCTCTGTCTGTCAAGTAAATAAATAAAATCTTAAAAAAAAAAAGTTAGTATTTTCTGTTTAAAAAAAAGGTAAATAAAATTTGGAGAGGGGATCCTTGCTGCCTCCATTGGTGAAACGTTAGACTCTTGATCTTGGGATGGTGAGTTTGAGTTCCACATCAGATGTAGAGATTAGTTAAAAAAAATAAAAAATACTTAACAAAAAATTTTTGAGGCATTGAAAGAGGACATAAAGATGAATTTCCATGTAATTCTCTAAATTGTTTGAATTTACTTATTCCTTTGTTTTCCTGATCTCTACCACTGATTTATTTTAGGGTAGCCCTGTTTTAAATTTGATTTTATTTTTTATATGGATTAAAGATAGTTACAGGAAATTTCCACAGTATAAAAAAACATAAGGAAAAAAATTTCCCCAAAATTCCACCACCCAATATAAACACCACCAACATTTGGTTAACATTTTTCCAAACCTCTTGCTATTCTGATGGATGTATGATGGATGATGGATGGATGGATGAATGGATGGATGGATGATGGATGGTTGGATGGATGGATGGATGGATGGATGGTTGGATGGATGGATGATGGATGGTTGGATGGATGGATAGGATTATATTTATATAAATAAAATAATTATGTTCGTTATTTTCTTACTCAGCAAAATATGTGGCAATTAGAGTACAGTTAACTGCTAAAGAGTACAGTTAACTGTAGTTTCCTTTTCAAAGGCGCGTGGATATCCCAGGGTGTGGGTAAACCATAGTTTATGTAACCAGCCCCCCAATATCGAACAATTTCAGTTGCTTCCAATTCTTCCCTACAATAAACAATGTTGCAGTGGTCATCCTTGCCCATTCGACTTTGTGAACGTCTTTGATATAAGAAGTTGGGTGTGGAACCCACTTTTTACCCTCAACGACCAGCCAGTTGTCTCAAAATCTGACTTTCCCCCACTGACTTAAAATGCTTCCTCTGACAGTCCTCATTTGATATGTGAGGTCATTTCTACATTCTTAACTTTTCCCTCTCCACTCCTGCCTCCTTACACACACAATTTGGACATTCACACATTTCCTGGGACCCCAGGCCAGGACAAACCCTGTCCTTCCTCCCTCTCAGCACAAGCAAACCCTGGACACCTGAAGCAACTGTATGGGCACCCCAACAAGTCAGTAACAGTGGGTGGACTAGGGGGCAGAATTAAAAATTTGAAGAACCACCAATAGGGGGATGAGCTTCCTGAGTTTTTTTCCTCCTTATTTCCAGACCTTACGATGGAGAAGCCCAAATCCTGGAACCGAAGCCAGAGAAAAGGTATATATTACATATAAGGGAACCATGATCTAAAAGCTTGCAGATTTCTCATCAGAAACATTGGATACTGGGAAACAGTGGAACGACTTTTTTAAGTGCTCAAAGAAAACAACCGTTAACCCATAATTCCAGAGTAGAAACACTCTTCAGAAATAAAAACGAAGTAAAGACATTATTAAATGAAACAAAACTAGAATTCGCTGCCAGTAAGCTTTCTGTAAAAGGCATGCTAAGAAAGATATTCACATGAGAGGAAAATAACAGGAAACCTGGAACTTCAGGAATAAAGGAAGAGCAACGGAAATGATGAATCCAGGAAGAATTCTTCTTCAGTTCTATGAATGAGAGTTGGAAGGAAAAGCTGTAACATTTTCTGAGGATGTTTTTGATGTATGTAGATAAAGTACTTCTGACAAGTTCAGCACAAAGCATGGGGAAGGGCAGGAACACCTGTGATCATAAGATTTCTACCCTTTACCGGACGTGGTTAACGATTAACCATAAGCAGGTGGGATAAAACCCTACGTAGGTATGTGTTTTGCAATCCCTGGAGCGACCACTTAAAAATGATACAAAGAAATATAGTCAAAGCCCATAAGCAAATTAATATGGTATATTGAAAGAAATATTCAAATAATCCAGAATAAGGTAGGAGAGAAGAAAGAGAAGCCAAAAAAAAAAAAAAAAAAAAAACACACAAAAAAAAAAACAAAAAAAAAAAAAAAAAAAAACAACCACACACACAGAGAAACAAACAAAAAACAAATAATAAACTGCTAGACCTATATTCGCCCATATCAATAATTACATTAAGTATAAGTAGTCAGGGCACTTGGGTGGCTCAGTCCTTAAGCGTCTGCCTTCAGCTCAGGTCATGATCTCAGGGTCCTGGGATCAAGCCCCTCATTGGGCTCCCTGCTCGGCGGGGAGCCTGCTTCTCCATCTCTCACTCCCCCTGCTTGTATTCCCTCTCTATCAAATAAAAAAATATTTTAAAATAAATAAATAAATAAACGTAAATAGTCAACATGAATTAAAAGACAGAGATTTTAGATTGAATTTTTTAAATATCCAACCATATGCTATCTACAAAGAATCCACTTCAAATGTGACATAAAAAAGCTAAAAGTTAGAGGATGGAAAAACATGTATCATGAACACATTAATTATCAAGAAAGATACTAGGGGCACCCAGGTGGCTCAGTCAGTAAAGAGATTTCCTTCAGCTCAGGTCGTGATCTCAGGGTCCTGGGATGGAGTTGCACATCGGGTCCCCAGCTCAGCGGGGAAACGGCTTCTCCCTCTCCCTCTGCCCCTCCTCTCTGGTTCTGCTCTCTCTCTCATAAATGAATAAAGAAAATCTTAAAAAAAAAAAAACTTTTTAAAAAATTAAAAAATAAAAGAAAGCTACTCATAAGTTTAAACCCAGGGTTCTCGTATGACCCAGCACTTGTATTTCTAGGTATTTAACTAAAAGAAATGAAAACCTATATTTATTCAAAAACCTGTACATGAATTTTTCTAGCAGCATTATTCAGAATAAACAAAAAGAGGTAACAACCCAAATGTCCACCAACTGATGAAATGATGAATAAAATACGTCCATACCATGGGATATTATTCAGCCATAGTAAGTAATGAAATACTAACACATGGTACGACATGATGACCCTTGAAAATACTATGCGGCGGCACTGGGGTGGCTCGGTCATTAAGGGTCTGCCTTCGGCTCAGGTCATGATGCCGGGGTCCTGGGATCGAGCCCCACCCACATCGGGCTCCCTGCTCAGCAGGGAGTCTTCTTCTCCCTCTCCCACTCCCCCTGCTTGTGTTCCCTCTCGCTGTGTCTCTCTCTGTCAAATAAATAAATAAAATCTTTTTTTTTTTTAAAGAAAATATTTCTTGGAACACTGAAAAAAAATTAAATTAAATTAAAAATAAATAAATAATTACTGATTTAAAAAAAGAAAAGAAAATACTATGCTAAGAGAAGGAAGCCAGACACACACACACACACACACACACACACACAAAACCCAAATTGTATGATTTCATTTCTATGAAGTGTCAAAAATAGGTAAATTTATTGAGTTAGAAAGCAGATTAGTGGTTGCTTAGGGCTCAGAGAGGAGAAGGAGGGAAATGGGTATTGATTGCTGATGGGTACAGAGTTCCTTTTGAGGGTACAAAAGTGTTACAAAATTGATTATGCAATGTTTTCACACCCTGTGACTATACTTAAAAAAAAACAACCCTGAATTGTATAGTTTAAATGAATTTTATGGTATAGGGATCATAGCTCAATAAAGCTGTGTATATTAGGAAGGAAAGCTAGAGTAACTCTATTAACATCAGACAAAACACTCAGAACAAGGAAAATTACCAAAGATAAAGAGGAACAACATACGGCGGTGAAGGCCGATTCAGGGAGAAGACATCACAACCCTAGCGGCAGAGACGGAAAATGCGTGAAGAAGCAGGCCGTGCGGGGGCCAAGCCTGCGTGCCAGGGCAGGTGGCCGTGGCTGCCGGGAGAGAGTCTGCTGTGCTGCGGCGTCACCCCACCACGCCGCCGGGAGGTAGGACTCACGCAGACTATGACTCTGTGAAAGAACGAATGTAAAATGTGCAGAGAACACGTGAATCCAAGAGTCCCTCCGTCGCATACGGTACCGGTCGGTTGTTCCGTCTTACTGCGATCTGGCGGACCTCAGCCTTGCTCACCGAGCTGATGCCCAGACATACCAGCCTTATAACAAAGACTGGGTAAGAGAGAAGGCCCACGTGCCCCTTTGTCGGCAGGCCCAAGGGGCTGGGAAACAACAAGAGTTGGCAGCGGTAGGGGGCAGGGGGTGGGCTTGGAACACAGGTGCATATAGCACGCCGGACCGGGAGTCTTGTCCTACAGGAATCCTGTCCCCAGTCTGGCACACTATGGCCAGGACTGAATGGGTCTGATGACATGTGAGGGTCTTGCTCCATAGGAAACCCCCATTACCCCCTCCCTCCCCCCATTTTTTTATTAAACATTTTTATGATGATTTAGATGGAAGTCGCTCTTTATGCACTGACGTGAACGGTCAAACTGTCCGTACTGGCTTTATCCCAGTTTCGGTACCAGCCCTTCCTCAGGATGCGGTGGGAGCATGGTGGCAGCTCAGTTATGCCCTTGAGATAAAGTCACAGTGAAAAACAAATGTTCTTTAGTTGGAAAAGAAAGTAGGTGAAGAAATAAATGATAGAAGTGAGAGCAGAAAGATTCTAAAATCATACTGGGAGATGTCAACGCTGCACTCTCTGTAACTGAAGCAAGAAGACCGAAAATCACCACGATTGCAGAAGACCTGCACAACCAACGCGCAGCCAGCTTGACCCAATTAACATTTCTAGAGCGCCCCATCCAACAGCAGAATGCAGGTTCCTCTCAAATGCACACAGACTTCCATCAGTGTAGACAGTACCCTGAGTCACATAACAAAATTCAACGAGTCTAAAATAATTGAAATCATACAAAATGTGTTCTCTGCCCATAATGGAATTAAACTACAAATTAATGACTGAAAGATATTTATAAAATCCCCTAAATATTTGGGAATTAAACAACATACTTCTAAATAATCCCTGGGTCACACAGTAAATCACAAGGGAAATTATAAATATTTTGGATGGAAGGAAAATGAAAATACAACTTACCAAAATCTGTGGGATGCCTGTAAAGCAGTGCTTAGAGGGAAGTTTAGAGATATTAAATGTTTATGTTAGAAAAGAAGATGGTTTTCAAATAAATAATCTAAGCATCCACCTTAAGAAACTAGAAAAAAAAAAAGAGCAAATTAAACCCAAAGCAAGGAAAAGGAAGGAAACAAATAATAATAGGGACAAAAATGAGTTGCATTAAAAACAGAAAAACAACAGATAAAAATCAATAAAACATAAAATTGGTTTTGTAAAAAGATCAAGAAAACTGATATAGCTCTAGCCAGACTGACCAAGATAAAAAAAAAAAAAGGAAGACAAAAGTTATCAAAATAAAGGATAGCATACAGATCTCAGAGATATTGAAAGTAGAACAGACTGGGTGGCTCAGTCAGTTAAGCATCTGCCTCCGGCTCAGGTCATGATCTTGGGATCCTGGGCTCAAGTCCCACATCAGCCTCCCTGCTCAGCAGGGAGCATGTTTCTTCCTCTCCCTCTGCCTGCCACTCCCCCTGCTCGTGCATGCTCGCTGTCTCTCTGTCAAATAAATAAAATCTTTTAAAAAGAGAGAGAAAGGGGAGCAGGCTAATATTATGAAAATTCAATGGCAAACGACAATGTGAGTGAAATCAATCAGTTTCCTCAAAGACACAGACTGCCAAAACTCCCTCAAGAAGAAATGGACAACCTAAATAGTCCTATATTTATTAGAGAGTTTGTAGCTTAAAAATAAAACCGTCCAAGGAAGAAACCCCAAGACTAGATGATTTTACCATGCACCCAATGAAGGAAAAATACAAATTCTGAGTTTCTTCCGGAAAATAGATGGAGGACTACTTCCCAAGTCATTCTATGAGTCTGGTGTCAACCTCATACCAAAACCAGAGAAATACTACACAGGAAAGGAGATCTACGGACCATCACGAACACAGATGCAAAAGTCCTCATCAAAATATTAGTACACTTAAAATAATTGTGTCAAAAACAAAAACGCTCTTGGTGCCTGGGTGGCTCATCCAGTTAAGCGTCTGCCTTCAGCTGAGGTCACGATCCCAGGGTTCCGGGATCGAGCCCCACATTGGGCTCCTTGCTCATCGGGGAGCCTCCTTCCCCCTCTACCCCTACCCCCCCCACCGCTTGTGCTCTCTCTCGCTCTCTCTCGCTCTCTCAAATCCATAAATAAAATCTTTAAGAAAAATAAAATCTCAAAAAAAGAAAAAGCTCACAGGAATTTGCTTGGAACTCCATTGAACTTAATAGAAAATTGATGAAGAACAGACATTTTTCAATAGTAAGTCCTCTCTGTGTTAAATTCAATTTAATTAAAGTACAATTTTTACCTGAGAACAAGCCATCTTTTATGCCTTTCGTGGAGCCATCAATATATCCCACGTTGGGTCCTGCCTGAATTTTTGTGAAAAATTTTTAGGGATTTTTATGCATTTTGTTGTTACTATGGATTAAATGTTTTCTTTTCCATTATAATGTTTAAATTGTTGGCTTACAGAGAAAATAGAGCTTTCTGAATATGTATTCCGTAAGTCGCCACCCCGTCTATGTCCTCTCCTGTTATTAATATCAAGTGTTGATTAACGTGAGTGCTGGCATCACCCGGCCATACTGAGACCGTGACTGCTCTTTGCTCCATTTATATGTCTGACTTCCTGTTTTAATCACCATGACTAACGCCCTGAAAACCGTGGTCAGTAATTCCACTTTTATTTTCTAGGTTCCACCCACTGAGAGCACACAGAACCCCCGGGGCGGCCTCCTGCTCTCCAGGGCCGTTTTTCTGAACGCGGAGACGGAGAGTGAAGTCTGAACACGCTTCTGCCTCGTTTTCTTGCAGCAACTTTCCAATAATGAAAAGTGAGTGGCTCCGTGAGGTCAAAGATGGAAAAAGGAAGACAGCCAGCCCCTCCCCATTCTACCACGGGATAAATCAACAGCCCGCCCTCCCTCCTGCTCCCTCTCTGTGCTTGTCCTGCATGATGCAGACGTGGCCGGCGTCAAAGCCTAGGAAATGCCTGTTCAGAGGCAGGAACCTCGGACCCCTCGTCCCACAGTCACGGGTGCACACCCCTCCCTCCCCATCCGAAGTGCCGGTTAAATGAGCTGATGGAGGAACCAGAGCGGTGGGCTCCTCGAGGACCCCGGGGCATGAAATTGGGGACAAGGGCTGGGCAGTGGTAGCTGGCCGTGGCTCCCTCGATCCCCCCAAGGCTGGCCACGCCAGCAAGGAAGAGAAATAATGCAGGGCCACTTCCACTTGTGATGTCACACGTCTGTCTCTTAGGAAACACTGGGCAGGGCCACACGGAGGGGGTTGGGCCATCAGAGCCAGAGGGCCGAGAAGTAATTCCACGTTCTTCCAGATCATGAAGTCATTTGCTCTTTGTGTCGGAAAGGACCGGAGGGTGACCTAACATAACTTCCCACCCCTTGCAGGAATCCCCTCTAGAACACCGTTGGGGGCTTCTTTGAATTATTCCAGAAGTAGGAAATTTGCTATCTCATACAGCAGCTTGTTTTTTTAATAGTGTAATGTTCAGAAAACCCTTACATTGAAACAAAGTCCGTTCCAATTCAGATCACTTTAAAAAAACTGAGGTGGGGTCGTTGTGCAACACAGTCCAAGCGTCCCTCCCCAGCATGTGACTGTGAGGGGGTTGGTGGTTGTATTTATAAAAAGTTCCTTTGAGGGGCACCTGGGTGGCTCAGTGGGTTAAGCCTCTGCCTTCGGCTCTGGTCATGATCTCAGGGTCCTGGGATCGAGCCCCGCATCGGGCTCTCTGCTCAGCGGGGAGCCTGCTTCCCCTCTCTCTGCCTGCCTCTCTGCCTACTTGTGATCTCTCTCTGTCAAATAAATAAATAAAATCTTTAAGAAAAATTCATTTGACTTACACTATATTCTTATGTGGAGTTCAGTAGAAATAGAAATCTATAGAAATTCATAAGTGGAAAGCTCATGATCACAGATTTTGTTCAAAAAGTTCTACTGTAGTTGTTTTTGGGTTTTTTTTTTGAAGATTTTTATTATTTATTTATTTGTCAGAGAGTGAACACAAGCAGGGGAGCAGCAGAGGGAGAGGGAGAGGCAGGCTCCCCCCTGAGCAGGGAGCCTGGCGCGGGACTCGAGCCCAGGACCCCGGGATCACTGAAGCCAAAGGCAGTCGCTTCACTGACGGAGCCCCTCAGGCTTCCTTACTGTATTGTTTTCTAATTTGAAAAACAGTCTTTAATATGGGGGGGGACATGACATAAAAATGGTTGAGTTTAGGAAAAATGTTTTGAAACATCGGGCAGATTCTCACGCCAGTCCCAAAAACCATCAGGAAGGTGCCAGGCAGTCTGGGGCCATCCTGTTAAACAAAGCAGGGGACGTGAATAAGGAACGGTTAAATATTTCATCTGTGTTCGATCGCCACTATAACAAATCACCGAAAACTTGCTGGCCTAAAACAACACGAATTTATGACTTCACAGTCCTGCAGGGCAGAGGTCCGACAGGGGACTCAGTGGGCAAAAACCGAGGGTCGGTGGGGCCGTGTCCCTCCCCGGAGGATGAGCGGTCTCCTTGCCTTTTCGGGCTTCTGGAGGCACCTGCGCTTCTCGACCCGAACCCCTTCCTCCGCCTTCGAGGTGGAGACACTGCGTCTCTCAGACCCTGAAGCTGCTCTGACCCTCTCCTGCCGGCCTCTGGGGCTCTTAAGGACCCTGTGATGGCAGAGCCCCCCCCCCCCCATAATAGGCCGCTCTCCCCATCTCAAGGTCAGCTGACAAGCGGTCTTCATTGCCCTTTGCCCTGCTGCTTGGCATAGTCATGGGTCACAGGGCGAGGACGTGGGCATCTGTGGGGGCCGTTACTCAATGACTAATCCTTGAGAAAAAGGTACAATCAGAGGAAGATAAGGAAGTGCAGACCATTTAGTCGAGATGTCAGTGGACTCTCAAGGCCGCCCGAGCTCACTGTCGCTGGGCAGTTCTGCTCTCCCGGAGCGCGGGTGGGTGTCTGTGGCTTTCCTTTGCTTTCGCGTCATCCCCACTTCTCCTGATTATCAGTTTGATCAAGGATTGTCTATTCCTAAGTTGAATGAAAAGGGGAGGCTGACTTTTCTCCAGGTAAATGGATAAGATTTAGAAGGAATCGTGAGAGAAAGAGAGTTGAAGCGTGCACCGGAGAGAGAGCAGGAGTAAAAGGGAGACGGAAGGAAGACGGGACGGAGGGGCTACTGTTGGACCCGCTGCTCCGCACGCCCCTGGGGCACCGTCATTTCCAGGACAGGGCGTTAGCTGGATGGGGCCCCTAAGGGAAGACCCCAAGGGAGACACCCTCCTTTCCTGGGTATGCAAGTCACACTACTGGTCCTCAGGCTTTTTAAAGTCCTGATGCGCCAAAGCTGAGAAAGCTGTCCTTTACTGGTGAGCAGGGACACCTGGGGGCTGAGCTGGTGAAGCCTCTGGATTCAGCTCAGGTCAGGATCCCGAGGTCCTGGGATCGAGTCCCACATGGGGCTCCCTGCTCAGTGGGGAGCCTGCTTCTGCCTGTGGCCTCGCTCTTACACATTCTCTCTCAAATAAATACATAAATAAATCTTTGCTTTCATAATAAATCAATAAAGCTTGGGAGCGGCTTCAGTGGTTAAAACACCAGGTGAGAGGGGCGCCTGGGTGGCTCAGTGGGTTAAGCCTCTGCCTTTGGCTCAGGTCATGATCTCAGAGTCCTGGGATCAAGCCCCGCGTCGGGCTCCCTGCTGACCAGGGAGCCTGCTTCCTTCTCTCTCTCTCTCTCTGCCTACTTGTGATCTCTCTCTCTCAGTCAAATAAATAAATAAAATCTTAAAAAAAAAAAAAAAAAACCACCAGGTGAGGACACTAAGCTTCAGAGAGCAATCCGTTCAGTAAAGAAAGTGACAGACCCCCATTTTCCATCCCAAAACTGATTCCAGCCTTGTGTCCTTTCCGTGGGTCTACCTGGCAGTTCTCCAATGCTGGTGGAGGTCCAACGCCAGTCTGACACAGCCTTCGTAGTGTGGAGCAAAAAAATATCCTTTCTTTAATGAATAATGACGTTGCTGTATGGTAGTTGGTTTCCTTTTCTTTCTTCCCCAAGATTTTACTTATTCATTTGAGAGAGAGAACAGAGAGAGCCAGAGAGAGCACAAGCAGAGGCCGCAGCAGGCATAGGGAAAGGGAGAAGCAGGCTCCCCGCTGAACTGGGGCTTGGTCTAGGACCCCGGGATCATGAGCTGAGCTGAAGGCAAACACCCAACCATCTGAGCCACCACAGATGGTAAGTTGGTTTTCTAAACGACCTTACTGCAAAGTTAAAGCATCAACTCCCCAATGCAACATAGGTGTCCCCCTCACTGGTCTTGGAAACACAAGCGTAGGAAGCCCTGGACAACACGGGACATGATCAAATGTGTCCTGTATAAAAGTAGGGTACAAGACGAGAGTATCCATACGTTCGTATGCATGTGACGAAGACTAAGTTGGAATACAAAAATAGGATTTTATGGTGGCAAGAACGTAAGTGCTTCTGCCTTCCTTCCCTTACGCCGCGGGATGGAAATGCAGGGATGAACAGGTTGCCTAACAGGAGAGCCGCCACAGCTGAAGAGCGGTGCCGAAGAACAGAAATTCAGCTGGGCGGACTCACGCCTGCTATCTGGATAACCAGAGAAAATGTAAGATATTCCTGGAAATGAGGAAGTTGTTCCTACGGTGCTGTGACAAGGAGAACCGTGTCTGACACCAGCAGCTTCCCAAGTTGGGAGTCACGGGCGCGTCTGGACCCTCCTGGAGCTGGGAGATCGTGGAAGAGAAAGAAACGCCAAACTAGGAGCAAGGCATGTGTGCCAGATTGTGCTCTCTCGTTCTCAAAAGCCGGAAGGCCATTTGGCCATTCGTCTGCGTAAGTGAGCAACATTTAAATGGGGCCCAGCGGCTAATGGGCACCCAGACCTGCACAGGCTGGACCAGGGTCTTCGGGGGAGTGGGAGTAGTCTGATCAGCGGCCCAGATGAACACATTATCTGATAAAGTGTGAAAGCCTTTTCCCGATGGGCACTAACTATGCTTTAGTCGAACTCTGTAATAGAATCAAGAGCATGGGGACGCCTGGGTGGCTCAGTTGGTTAAGCAGCTGCCTTCGGCTCAGGTCATGATCCCAGCATCCTGGGATCGAGTCCCGCATCGGGCTCCTTGCTCGGCAGGGAGCCTGCTTCTCCCTCTGCCTCTGCCTGCCTCTCTGTCTGCCTGTGTTCGCTCCTGTGCTCTCTCTCTCTATCTGACAAATAAATAAATAAAATCTTAAAAAAAAAATAAAAATAAAAAAAGAATCAAGAGCATGGGGCGCCTGGGTGGCTCAGTGGGTTAAGCCTCTGCCTTCGGCTCAGGTCATGATCTCAGGGTCCTGGGATCGAGCCCCGCATCGGGCTCTCTGCTTAGCATTGAGCCTGCTTCCTCCTCTCTCTCCGCCTGCCTCTCTGCCTGCTTGTGATCTCTGTCTGTCAAATAAATAAATAAAATCTTTAAAAAAAAAAAAAGAGCATGGCGTCTAGAAGTAGATCCGCATATGCACAGCACAACGATTTTCTACACAGGTACCAGGCAATTCAGTGAAGAAAGGATGATCTTTTCAGCTAATGCTACTGGAATGCCTGGGTATCCGTACAGAAATTTTAAAATGAACCATACTCATCCCGTACACAGAAAATGAACCCAGAAAAGGCCTGAGACATAAATGTAAGACCTTCAAGTACGAAACTTCTGGACGAAGCGCAGGAGAAAATCTCAGTGACCTGAGGCTAGCCCAAGTTTTCTTAAGACAGACACGAGAAAGCACAAACTATCAGAGAAACGCTTGGTGAAGTGGTGGGGGGGACCGGGGAGGTCGGGAGCCCCCGCAGGGCGGCTGGGAGGCCAGACGGCGCGGCCACTTGGGGAAACGGTCGGGCAGGCCCTCAAGAGTTAACCGTAAACTCTCCATCCGACCCAGCATCCCACTCGCAGCTATTGACCAAACACACAAAAACAAAACCAGGCAAACCCAGAAAGCAGACGGCCGTATTAACACTTGCGAGCGAATGTTCGTCGCAGCTTTCTTCGGAGTCTCCAAAAACTGGAAACAACCCCAGCGAGTGGCCACGAACTGCCAGCGGATCGCGGTGGCCCTGGCGGCACAGCGGGGCGGCGTCCGGCCGTCCCAGGGCCAGCTACCGCGACACCTGGCGGTGTGCAGGAATCCCAAAAGCAGTACGTTAAGTTTCAAAAGCCGGACGTGAGAGATGACATGCTGTAGGACTCCGGGTATAAACAAGTTTTGCGTGTTTTTTCTTTTCTTTTTTTTTTTTCAAGCCAAACGCAGAGAGAGAGAGCGAGAGCGGATCAGGATGGCCGGGGAGCTGGGCCGGGGGCAGGAGGGTAGCGGGAGCTTCGGGACGACGGAAAGGCCCCGACGGTGCGGTCGCGGCGCTGACCCGGCCGTGCACATTGGTCAAAATGCTCCAGCTGCTCACTTGAAGTGGCTTCTTGCTCCTGAATGACACACGGCCAGAGCGGAGCCCCAGAAAGCAGCCCGTCCGCCTTCAAGGGCGAATCAGGCACTGCAGTCAGCCGCCGGTGGTCAGCGGGAAAGCAAGATTTCAGTTTCACCAGGGGATTCCTCTGAGTTTACGTGAAAGCAAAACATGGTGCAGGATTTTCAGAGTTTTCCCGATGCCTCCCTCCACCCCAGCCCCGTAGCCTGACGGCGGCGGCTCTCCCAGCACCGAGCCGGGACTCTTGGTTCTTCTGTGGATCGGAGGGGCGTGACCACGGGCTCGCTGGGGTTTCAGCATGTCCTCTCCGGGCCGCGTTCCCCAGTGCGCACCCCAGACCCGTGTCTGCTCGCACACCCTCGGGCTCCAGCTTCAGCAGCTGGCACAGCTGGGCGACGCGTACGGGCACGGGCAGTCTCGGAGGCCCCAACCACGCTCCCCCTGGCGGTCCGCTCCTGCTCCAGCTACTTTTCGTCGCCCCTGTAGAGCCGGGCCTCAGATTCCTCCTAGGCTGGTGGAGAGGCCCGGGTGGCTCCCCTGCGTCCCACCCCCACCAGGTCCCAGGCAAAGCCAGAAGGCAGCCTGTGTGGGACTGGGTCCCCAAAGGACCGTTGGCGGCCAGCAAGCCGCCATCCTCAGTGGTGAGAGCCCAGTTAGCGGCCCATGCGCTCAGCGAGGCCGGGCAGGTGTCAGCACTCACCGAGGAGCCCCTCACCCGGAGGCCCGCCCCGCTGCACACAGGCACCTAGACCCCCTTCCGAAGCCACGGAAGGCCCTCTGCCAGCTCCAGGGAAGGCTGTTCCATGAAGACCAGAGCGAGGCGGCGTGGCATGGACCCCCGACAGTATCACGGAGCCAATGACCAATAACCT
Organism: Taxidea taxus jeffersonii; assembly: GCA_003697995.1. NCBI lineage: Eukaryota > Metazoa > Chordata > Mammalia > Carnivora > Mustelidae > Taxidea > Taxidea taxus. Next base: position 39,085 of record ML103106.1, read on the forward strand.
CTCCTGTTTGGATAAGGGGAAGTCACAAAGGATGTTTCATACGGAAAAGACCCAAATCGGGCCTGAGAGCTGAACCTGACTTTTCCATTTCCACAATTTGCCCAAAGGCCACATCACACACACTAGTTGCAGCTCAAGAAAAAAGAAGAGGGGAAGCTTTCCACTGGAGACGTTCCCGTGCAGAGCTCGGTGGGAGACGAACGGGAGCGTGTCCTTCCGGCTCAGCCAGTCCTTGGAGACACATCAAGGCTCTGCTGACATTTAGGCCCCGACCATTCTCCGAGGTGGGGCCGTCCTACGTGCAGGAGTGGGATAAGTGGCCTCCCTGGCCTCCACCCACCCGGTGCTGGGGGCAGCCCTTCCCCGGTTGTATCAACTTCCAGTGTCGCTGGACATGGCCCGGGGCCCCCCAGGGGCAGAGGCACCAGGTTGAAAACCACTGAGCTTTGTTTCTTCCCTTTTCTTCAGGCCCCTTTAGATCTCTTCCCCTCTGCTCTGCCTCTTCCCTCCCCACTCCCTTCGAACCTGCCCCTGGACCACAGTCATCCCGTCGGACCGTCTGGAGCCTCCATGCCCTCTAGCAGGGATGCAGGAGAAGGTATCCTCAACAAGGGCCAAGGCAAGAGATCTTCCACGCGACCCCACTGCCAGCTCAGGGTCCCGAGGAGAGGCCAGTGGCTTCTGAAAGGACAGGGTGCTGTTGTCCCCGGGTGAGTGCCAGTCCGGCAGGGAACAGCCTCAGCGGTCCGCCAGGCGTCACTCACGTGTCCTTGGGACGGGTAGGGGACCTCCGAGTCCAGGACCTCTGGGGGTCCGAGGGGCAGAGGCCCACAGCACCAAAAATTCCTAGCAAGGGCTTTTCCCCACCCAGCTTGGAGTATCAGAGTGACAGGATTCACAAGAAACTGACAAGAAAGGAAACTGAACGGTCGGGCACCACTTCCCATCAGCAGGACCGACCGCAGTAGGAAACTGGGGGAGTCCCACGGGCTGCCTGAGTCACAGTGTGGCCCACGAAAGGCACCAAGATCACACCTGTCGGGAGCAACCAACAGCACAGGCAAGACTTGCTCTTCAAACCCCTGAACCTGGGTTTTGTCCCATCGCCTGTGTTCAGGGGCCAAGACAGACTGGGCTCCATCATAATCCCTAGGTCTGAGCCTGTTCAGTGTCAGATATCGCGGTGTCCTTGTCACAGCCGATCGATCCCAGCAAGCTCATACATCATGAACCCCAGCTCCGGGGCACACGGCAGACACTCGTGCCGTAAGCACGAAGAAGATGCTGATGGCAGAATTTTGCCCTCGAGATGAAGATCGTTCATGATGAGTTTTCTCTTCAGACAAGAGTCCCTGGGGGTGAGGGGATCCGGGCTGGGAAAGAGAGTTTCTGGGGCTCGGCGCTCAGGCCCAACCCCCTCGCCTCCCCCCCCACGGCGTGGAGCGTGAGCTCAGACTACAGCTCGGGTCAGCCCTGGAGGAAAGTACACTTCGGTTCACCTGGGTCCCGGTGAGAAGGCTGTGAGTGTTCCAGGAGTAACAAACTCCTCCACTCCCACCTCGGAACCGGGGGCTCCGTCGGTGGCGGGCCGTCCCGCCCACTCTGCCCAAGCGGAAGGGGAACCTGCTCCCGCAGAGCTCCCTGCCCGGCCAACACCAAAGCTGGCCAAACGCCACGCTCTGCCTTCTCCATCCTGGGCCCGCGGCTGACCGCGGCTGGAGGGGGCTGTGTCTGTGCGGCCCGTGACCCTCGGCAAGCCTCCCTGCTGTCCACAGGCCAGATCCACTTCTCTTTCCTTCTCCTCTCTCCGGACAGCTGTCCCAGACATTCGCTCCTCAAGCCTCCAGTTCCCAGACCCCTGGGACAGCCAGAGGACAGAGAGCCCGGCCACTGCGATGGGGGCGAGGTCTGGCCCCAGGTAGGCCCTTCACGGCGGGGTCACACCCCCAGCGCCTGGCTCCCAGGCCTGGCACTGCCCACACCACGATGTCACGTGCGGAGGGCACAGTGTTGGCCCAAATGGGCTGCCCCGAGGGGCGCCTGGGTGACTCAGTGGGTTAAAGCCGCTGCCTTCGGCTGAGGTCATGATCTCAGGGTCCTGGGATCGAGCCCCGCATCGGGCTCTCTGCTTGCCCGCCCCCGCCTGCCTCTCTGCCTGCTTGTGATCTCATTCTCTCTCTGTCAAATAAATAAATAAAAGTTTTTTTAAAAATGGGCTGCCCTGAGACAGGCTGGGAAGCCCCTGAGGCTAGCCCGTGGTGTTGGTATTTCGCCCTCCCGTACTGGACAAATGCATGAGCCAGGAGTGGACAAGAATAGATAAAAGGAGAGAAATGTTCCATTTGGGGATATCAGTCAACATTCCTTTCTAAGTCCCGGAACATATCCACGAACAAGCACATGGAGCTTCCCAAAAGGGGGTGTTTGTAGGGTTACAAGCCACGTGGGTCCTGCTAGGAAGGACGGGAGAGGGGAGGGAGCCGGAGAGAGGGACAGAGATGCGACTGAGTTGAGGACCTGGAGAAATGAGGTTGTGCTGGGTGCCCCAGAGGCCATGTAATCGCACAGTCCTCGGAAGGGGGAAGCAGAGGGTCTGGGTCAGAGACACTGGAAGTTGCTGGGCTGCGGGCTTTGCAGTGGAAGGGTAGCCCGAGCCAAGGGACCCGGGCGCCTCTAGAAGCTGGAAAAGGCCAGAAATAGATTCCCCCTGGAACCTCCAGAAGGAACGCAGCCCTGCTGACTCCTTGAGTCTCACCTACTGAGCCCCACGTTGGACTTCTGACCCCACACTAAGCAGACACAGTCTGTGTCATTTTAAGCCTCGAGGTTTGCTGTGGCCTGTCACGGCAGCCATGGGAAATTAGCCCAAACCCTTAGATGTCTTCCGCTCCCCTCCATTCCTTAAATGACCAGACAACACACACAGGAAAATGAGGGGCCACGGGAAGGCAGCAAGGCAACCAGGCGCCAGATGCCATCAACGCACAAGTAGGAAGCACAGCGAAGGCTGAACTGACCTTTTCCTAGCAGGGGTCCGGCAGGAAACTCCCAGGCTTCGGGAACAGCACAACCGGAACAAAGCCTCTCGCTGGACCCCCGGAACAAGAGTGGTTTATGCAAGGCACCACCTTGTGTCGGTTACTCCAACAGCCCCACAGAACAGGTGAAGAGTGGGGAGCAGGCAAGTGCCTTGTACAGAGCTGCCCCGGGCTCAGGCCTCTTGGAGTACTTCTAGAAGGTTCTAGAGGGCACCCACCACAAGGGGCTCGACACACAGCAAGCAGTTAGGACACAACTGCATTTAGCCACAAGGGACCCTGAGGTCCTAACCTACAGGCCAGGCCCTGGCAGGTCCTGAGATGGGGAGATGAGTAGACAGTGTGAGCCCTCGGGTCGCTTGAAATCAAGAATAAACATAACAAATGCAGCAGGTGGCACATAAAAGATATTGCTTCCGAAGTCTTAGATGTAACTGGGGCACCTGGATGGCTCAGTCGGTGGAGCGTCTGACCCTTGATCTCAGGTCAGGCCTTGATCTCAGGGTCGTGAGTTCTAGCCCCATGTCGGGCCTACACGTGGCGTGGAGCCTACTTAAAAAAAGTCTTAGATGTACAGAGGAGCAATATTTTATGGTTTTCCCACTTAATTTTCAGTCCCAGAAATCACATAACAATGGTAAAAAGTCCAAACATTGCCAAAAATTTTTTTTTTAATTTTAAGTAGTTTCCATGCCCGACGTGGGGCTTGAACTCATGACCCCAAGATTAAGAGTCACAGGCTCTACGGACTGAGCCAGCCACATGCCATGAAATGTTCTTCTTCACAGTCTGATTTCTGCTTCAAAGAGACAGATTAGGGACGCCTGGGTGGTTCAGTGGGTTAAGCTGCTGCCTTCGGCTCGGGTCATGATCCCAGGATCCTGGGATCAAGTCCCGCATCGGGCTCTCTGCTCAGCAGGGAGCCTGCTTCCCTCTCTCTCTGCCTGCCTCTCTGCCTACTTGTGATCTCTGTCAAATAAATAAAATCTTTAAAAAAAAATGTGTTTAAACAAAGAGACAGATTAAGTGTACGTATTTTCATATTTACTTATAGAGCAAATGATACACGTATATCACAGAGAAGGAGATGACACCGATCTCCAGGTAACCACGCCTCACCTCCAAAAATGAAAATAGCAATTTGGAAACTGTGTCTTAATGGAAAAGCATGTGAGTCATCCCTAAGTTGGGCCACTCTTTAAAGCACGCTGCCCGCAGACGTGGCCATGCCCCGGCTCGCTGCGAAGTGTGGCCGAGAGTTAAGATGCTGTAACCTCGATCCACTGAATGAGACACGTGAGCACCATCTCAGTGTGCCGCCGCCCGTGTTCTGGGTTGTGAAGTGTCCCCTCCGCCCTCTGGGTCTTTGCGCCCCAACAGGACTCAGGACCCCTGCCATGAGGGCCGCAGGAAGCTGCCGGTGCCTCTCCCCTTCTAAACATTAGCACAGTTACTCTGCTTTTTTAGGCAAATGGAAATATAAATGGCGTCTCCTCTTGTCTTTCCTGACCCCAATGCCCCACCTGAGCACCTCTGGGGGGAGAGAGAACCGAGAATCTTCCCGTCCTAGGACCCTTTGGAGAAAGGAGGCAGCGTGGTGGCTGCCCCGTGGGATCGTCAGGGAAGGGACACCGCTTGGCACAGTCCAGAGTGGAGGGGTGGGCGCACGATGTCTCTCCCTGACAGACCGGAGCCAGAAGACTGTCCGTGCGTTTGGTAGACCCCTAGAAAGTCCTGGGTTCATGTCCCACCTCTGCCAGGGAGCGGCCACACCGTCCGAGCAGATGCTGGAATAATGACCCTCGCGGCGATCGTGCTCCCTACATTCTCCCCGCTCAGCCCCGGGCGCTGCTGCTCCTCCCACCGCGAGCTGGACCCGTCCTTGCCTCTGGACATCTCTGAGCAGCGCAGTGGAGCAGGCATGACGTGTGATGTCCAAGGGGAGGCACGTCCTACCTGACACTCTCGGGACACGCTCACCATCCTTTGAAGATGCCCAGGAGGAAAGGCTTCCCAGCCGACTACTGCCACGTGGGCGAGCCAGGGGAGACCGGCTGAGGAATCACCCGTCCACCCACAGAGCGCCGAGAAGTAGGAAGTGCGCGCCGTTTCCGACCCCTGAGTCCAGAGGGCACTGCATACGCGGCAATGCTCACTGACACGCCCGTCTAGCCCGTGTATTCCTCCTTGGTGCATGTTTCGTTACAGATTGGGAGTTTGAATTAGATGGTCCCTAGGTCCCCAAGGCTCTGAAGCCGCATTAGGGAGTGAAGCAGGGAAGGTGACAGGTGAGAGGGAGCCGCCCTCAGGAGCCGGCTGGAGTCTGTCCCACCCCAAGGACGCTGGTGAGGACGAGAGCCGGTCCCCTCCAGCCACACCTGCGGAGCACAGGGCACTACGCCGGGGACAGGGGAGCTCAGCCACCGAGAGCACAGTCCGATGGACCTGGGGTCATGGCCCCCGCTCCACTAGACCCGTCGTGTGCCCTTCTCAAAAGCTGTCTGACCGCCCTAAGCCTGTACCCTGCGGCGCAGCCCACAGACAGAAACAGCCACTGCCGACAGCTGGGGTGAGGACAGCTAAGGGAGGCACCTGGCGCCCAGCACGAGTGGAACCGGGTGGCAGTAACCTTTCCGCCTGAGCTCACAGGCACGCGGAGGTGACCCCTCCCAAAGGAAGGAGCACAAGTCAGGTGATTCCGATCGTGCCCACAACTCGAGTGTTAGCGCTGCTGCGAGCCCAGCACTCGATATGGGCTCTGTGCCTTCGCAGAGCCCAGACAGAAGGGGAACGGGAGGATGACTCCCCTTGTCGCAGATGGATGGACGCGAACGGTGGAGTAAGTGGTCAGTGTTGGCTGACATTCCTCAGGCCGTAAACCGGTCGGTGACCCTGGGCTCCCCATCTAAGCAGAAGGGTACTTTTAAAAGCAGCAGCCCCGGGTCACTGGTACCTCCCAGTGGCTGGGTCAATCTATTTTTCCCTAGTCCTTCTCTAAACACTGAGCTTCCCCATTGTGGAATCTCATTGAGTTGACCTCTGACTTCAGGCTTGCTTCCGGAGAGCTTAGACATTCTGCTCTGAAAGTCTCTTTCTCTGAAACAAATATGTAATTACTCGTTGAATCTTGCCTTTTCTGTCTGTTGGAGGGGATCCCACAGAAGCTGTAAGTCCTTCACGACAGCCCTGGGCTCCCAAAGTACAGCTTCCCTGGGGGCACAAAGTCCCTGTCTCCCCACCTAAATGGAGGCATATTGTGAAATCCGGGGTGTAGAGGGATGTTCAGAAAATAGCTTCTTGAACAGGGCTTCCTTCCTGTGGCCAATATCATGTAGACATGTCACAATTGCAGGGAGAGAAAAAAAAATGAGAGGTTAAAAAAATACACTCGATTTGCTGAAAAAGTTACTTCTTGTAAAAGCTTCTCCCTTCCACTTAGGAAGGACATGAACAAGCAGATTCCCCCTGGTGTCCTAAATTTGTGAAGGTAAAGAAAACCTCGCTTCAGCAAAGGTTCCGTGCCTGAGCCAGCAACCGTCTGCGCAGTGTCGGCATGGAAAGCTCATGGAAAGGTCGATCAGAGCGAACCCCAGTACTCACCACTGGCTATGCCCATGACCTGTCCACTGGGCTGCTGGGACACTTCTCATGACATCGGGGGGGAGGGGAGGGAATGGAATGGGGTCCTTGATGGATCGGGCTGAGATGTGAGTAGACCTTCTACTCCTGAGCACAGCCCTCTGTGTTTCTCTGCAGGCCAGTGCCTCTCCGTCTGCAAAGTCCTGGCTTCATAACACACTCTCGGTAGTGAGATTCCAGCCCAACGGCTATATATTGGCTCATCTTTGAAGATAATATTCCATTCTGTGTCCTGCTGGGATAACTGGACAGCCACGTGGATGAGGCTGGACCCCTACCTCACACCATATGTGGGCATACCTCGTTTTATTGCCCTTCCCGAATACTGCATTTTTTTTATTTTTAAACAAATTTTCTATTTTTTATTTTTAAATTTTTTTTATAAACATATAATGTAACCCCACCAGCCGAATACTGCATTTTTTACAAACTGAGGGTTTGTGGCAACCCTGTGAGGAGCCTGTCTGTCCACACCGTTTTTCCAACAGCATTTGCTCACTTCTCTGTGTCACATTTCAGTAATCTGCACGGTATTTCCAACCTTTTCGTTATATTTGTTGGGGCGATCTGTGATCAGTGACTATGACTAGCTGAGAGCATTTTTTTAGCAATAAAGTATTTTTAAATTAAGGTCTGTACGTTTTTTAGACTATGGTGTGTTGTAAGTGCAGCTTTTGTGTGTCCTGGGAGCCAGAAACTCCATCGGACCCGCTCGCCCTGCAATATCCACTTCGTTGTGACACTCGCCTGATCGTGGCGGTCTGCGGTGAGGCTACCCCATCTCTGTGTCTGCCCGTGGGCCCCTGGGTGGCCTCCTTCTCCGTGGCACCGGGATGGGACTCGTCCACACTGCTGTGGGGAGCCGCCATCTGCTCTTTGCTATCCGTAACACCGCACTGTACAAAACACCATGGTCTGCTCACCCACATTCTCCCGTGGATGGACCCCACGACCGTCCGCGGTGTCGGGCGCTTCTGAGTCAAGTTGCTGAGTAAAACATAGCACTAGTGAAAGTCAAGCTTCTGCTGCCGAGAAAACTGGGGCCTCCAGAGCACCCGGTTCGACCCCTCATGGTGGGAACCCGCTGATTCCAGCTCTGACCCAGGCTTTCCGCCACCTGGCTTCCCTCCACGCCCTGGAGTCAGGCCGCTTTTCTGCCCTAAACCACAGTCTAGGCCCCCCACCCAGTATTTGCTGACAGTTTTTCTATTTTCCTTCCCACTAGCTCACTGCAGGAACCAGATTTACAGGTTCCCTTTGGCTGTCCAGAAGGTCACCCGAGATCCTCGGGGCTCCTTTGTGCTCAGACACACCTGAGGTCCACCACTCCGGCTCGGGCCATCTCCTGTGCCCCCCTGGGGTCCTCCCAGCCCCACTCTGCAGCTACTGCCTCCAGGGTACAGCTGATGGATCTAAAGGCTGTCCCCACCCCCATCGTCGCCCTTCTCAGAGAGCTCTGCCTGCGCCCCAAAACCGTTGCAAGGGGCCAGGTCTGCTCAGTACATGGAGAGCAGCACCAGACACAAGGGACGGTTTCCAAGCAACTCTGCTGGACAGAAACCTCACACTGGGGCTGGCCATGTGACGTCCCACCTTGCAACCACCCAGATGGACACTCTAGGGCCCAGAGCTCTGGAAGGACTAGCACTGCGGTGGACCAGAGGCCCTGTCCCACCAGAACTCTCCCAAACTCATTCCGCATCTGCCCGAGGCCTGGGCTTGGGGTCATCTGGACTTGTCTTACTCCCACGGACACATCTGCAGTGCCAACTGCTCTGTGACCCGGACAGAGGGCGGACAGGCATGCCCCACCCATGGAAGGGCTTGGGTAAATATTCGCAGGAGAGGACGGGGACCACGAGAGAGCATCTGGAAGGAGGACACCCAGAGACAAGACCTCCTCCAAAGACAGCGCGTGAAGATGAGATGCCCATCTCGTTTCTCTGGAGAGCAAAGCTGAGGACAGGACCTTGAAGGACACGGGCCAGAGAACCACAGTGAGGATGGGGCATCAGACAAAGTGCCACAGACCGCTAACGGGTCGGGCTCAGCGCTGGTGAGCTGCGTACAGAAGGCCTCCTTCAGTTCCAAGAGTGCTGCTCTGCGTGCCCTGCTGCACCCAAAGAATGTGTGGGAACTTGGCCAGGAGAGGAAATCCACGCTTCCTCCCAAACCAGCCACGTGCAAGGAAGGTCTTGGTCAAATGAGGGTCATAACCTTGACTCGGTTGTTCTTGACCATGGACCGTGCATCTTTCTTGAACAACACAGAGTGCGGAATAACATGCAGGCTTTATTTTGGGGTAAACGTTTTTCCATGAAATGAGACAGCCCCCCCCCCCCGGTTTCCATCAGCACTCCCAAATTAACAAATGGGAACTTTGGGGGCAGCTGGCTGGTTCAGTCGGCTGAGCGTGTGACTCTGATCTCAGGGTTTGAGTTCGAGCCCCAAGTTAGACGTAGAGATTACTTAAAGATAAAATTTCTCTTTTTTTTAAGATTTTATTCTTTTATTTGAGAGAGAGCATAAGCAGGGGGTGCCACAAAGGGAGACGCAGGCTCCCCGCTGAGCAGGGAGCCCAATGTGGGGCTCGATCCCAGGACCCTGGGATCATGATCTGAGCCGAAGGCAGAGGCTTAACCCACTGAGCCACCCAGGTGCCCCCAAAGATAAAATGTTTTTTAAAAAAAGAAGTGGAAACTTTTTGGAAGCCGCACCGAGTGGCAAACTTTGAACCTGTCAGGCAAGGTCAGTAGCCAGACACAAACTCCCTCCAGTCCTGTGCACCAGCCCTGGGCACCGTCCATGTCTCATGCACGCTGGGGTTAAAGCGCATGCGGTCTTCAGACCCACACTCCCCTGAGTGAGAGAAGACACAGCCCTGAGAAATGGGCCTGGAGGGGAGGGCAGCAAAGAGCCCAGGGAGGGAGGGGGCCGTGGGGCTTCCGTGGAGCAGGCTGGTCCCTATCACAGCCGCCCGCTGCCCCACCATGGCTCCAGGCTGCAGACCCACGCGGGGACAGAGTGCAGTGATGGGGTCTGCAGAGAAGCAGGGACCCTGGAGAGCACGTTTTGGCAAATACTCCATGTCTTAGGGCCAAGAATGATGAACAGACACTTCCACGATCTGAAAAACTGAAGGCAGTGAACAGCAACACAGAGGCCAAGCGATTTGTAACCGATCCAGAACCACGTGGTTCACGTGGATTAACCTATCCAGAACCACGTGGCCCAAAGTGGAAACACTAACACCTTGGTGTTTAGAATGAACCCTTGAACTGGGGGCACCCGAGAGAAGATGGGCTGCGGCGGGCTCCACACATGCAAGGAAAGCCATGACATTTCAAAACGATATCTCTGCTGTAAGGACTTTGAAGACCCCAAAATAGAGCGTGGGGAGGGTCGGGGACAGGTGCTGGGGTTCTGGGAGCCATGTGGGGCATTCCAGATGTCACAGCCCTGAAGCGGCACGGTCATGAGGAGCTCGGGGCAGCGCCGCTGAGCAGAAGTGAGCTCATGCAGCCCCAGAAAGGCCCCTCTCAGGTGTCTGGGACCGTGGACTCGGGGAGGGTCCTTCACTCCCAGCCCTGATAAGAGGGGCTCCCTGCACTGACACTGTTGGTACAGACAGCCTCCCAGAGCTTTGAGGCTTGCGGGCTCACGTGACCAGCCCCCAGGAAAACCCCGGGTGCTGAGCCCCTAACAAGCATTGCTGGTGGACACCCCTGCTGGGAATTGAGTGCGTCCTGTGTGACCCCCAGTAGAAGGCTCTGGAAGCCGGCACCTGCTCCCCCAGACTTTGCCTGAGTGCCTGTCCCTTTTAGGGGGCAACGTCACACAGCACACCCCTGGAAAGTGGAAGGAGTGCGTTCTGGGTGAGGACGGCGAAGAAGATGGCATTCCTAGAAAGCCAGCCACATGCGGGCCCAGGAGAGGCCATACACAAAGGACAACCAGGAAGACCTGAAGTGGGCCAGGAGTTATCACGAACAGGTACCACCAAATAAATAAGTAAAACGAGCTTTGTTACACTTTTGGATGGATCTTCCAAAGCGAGTGAGCTGCAGGTATAAGCTCTCTCGATTACCAAAAGTAAGATCAGCTTCTCTCTTCATTGTGGGTAGAACCGCATCCCCTGGAAAGATGTGTGTAAGCCATAACCCACCTACCCGGGGAGGTGGCCCTATTTGGAAACAGGGGCTTGGCAGACCCCATTGGCTGACGATGAGGTCATGGGAATAGGGTGGGCCCTGCAGCCAACGCCTGGTGCCCTGAGATGAGAGCAAAGTTTGGACACAGACCAAGAGGAGACCGAGAGATGGGCCCACCGGCCAAGAAACAGCCGGCACTGCAGCAGCCTCCAGAAGGTGCCAACCAGGCCAGTGAGGGTCCTTCCTGGGTGCCTCGGGAGCCGTGGGGACGCGCCTCCTGCTTCCAGCCACACGTGTGCAGCCCCCAGCAGGCCCAGCCGCCACGGACACCCAGGCCAACCTCGCGGAGCAGACGTAGGAGCGGGATTCATCCCACAACGTGCGAAGCTCTACCGAAGCTGCAGGTACACTGAGAGTCACTTGACACTTTTTTACCCCGGGCCAAGGGGAATCGATGGACTTGTCATGTGAGTGGCTCGAGTCAGGATTTCAAAATCAATCATGCGGGCAGCCGATCTATCAATCAGTCACTTCTGCTCTGGGAGAGGCAGAACCCCTGACACCCAGCTGCGCAAAGTTAGCTGACACAGTCCAAGTCCGCGTCAGCGCGCAAAGGACAGCCTTCCCTGCCAGCGGGCCAGGTTCTCGGTCATCGGAGGCCGGGGGAAAGCCAAGACTACAAACACCCAGGCTCTGCCATCGGGGGGGCTTAACCACGGGGCGGGAAGCTTCGAAGACGGCTGCGCACGCGTGGGGAAGGGCTTCTATGTGCTGCGTATGTGAATGGAAGAAAGTTTTCACTCCCAAACCACTTGTCCAGAGTGATCAAAATTTTAAGGACAGACTTGGAAATCTTAAGGCCACAGGGTAGATTTTCCATCACACACATGCCCAAAAAGCACATGACAGTGCCCCTGGCCCGGGGCAAGCTGGGGATGTGGACAGGTGGATGGTGGGTCACAGCCGCTAAGTAAGCAAAGCCAAAGACGCCGCAGAGTGAGAAATGCTTTACAATGTCTAAGGCTCCGGAGGGCAGCTTAAGAGTCCCCGGTTCCCACACTTGAAGGACTAGGAGATTCTGTACCCCAGCAGGTGGACTCACTCTCCCAACGTGACCCAGGCTAGCTGGGCTCGTTTGGGGCTCCTGGATCCCTGTCCCCATCTTACACGGCATCCTCCCATGGCCCTGGGATCCCCCCAAGATCACCTTGTGCACTTCCAAACTTGGTCTCTTTGGCAGGTGAGAAAATGGGACTGGAACAGGCCAAATGCCCTCTACAGGGTCCCCTGCCAGCCAGTGGGGGGGTGGGGATGAGAGCCCGGCTCAGCCCTCCTTCCCTGGCACAGCGCTGCCTCCTGAAATCTGGGGAGAAGGATTTACTCCAGCTGGACTTGGGGGAGGTTTCCTTGAGCTTGGGAGGGTAAGGTGACCAGGTTGCAGGGCGAGGGCCACTCCCTGGGTGAGGAGGGAAGGAAAAGGGATGGTCTCACAAACCAGACCTAGATCCAAGCTGTCTCCAGCTTGCTGCTGCAGCAAAGTCAGCGTGCAGGTTTGGGGGCCTGCGTGATGGCCATTCAGACCAGGGGCTTGGCCCTAACTGTCTTCATGGGGAACACTAAGAACCTGGAGGCTGTGGGGGGACACCTGAGTCGGGCTGACTTGCCCCCAGTGGCTCCAGATGATCCCATAGGCCAAGGGCGCTGCTGGGTCCAGATCTAGGTCTTGGGCTTTATCTGGCTCTCTGCGAGGACTCAGGGAGCACCGCTGATCACCGAGGCTCCAAGACCGCAGAGTGGCGCTGCCTACCCTTGCAGGCGGAAAGCCAGCCTGCCCTCTCTCCTGGGAGTCCTGCGGGACTGAGCCCGAACTGCGCCCCTGGTTCTGCCTTGACCAGCCTGTGAATGTGGGAGGTCATCTCCCCCTCCGTGCCCCCTCTGCACCCATGGGAGTGGGCTCGCGGTCTCTGTGGCCCATGCTCCAAGGTGGCGGGGGGCAGGTGTTCCTGCCCAGGCTGGGAACATCAAGAAATAGCTTTAGACACAGAATGTCCCAGGGAGAGTGGCAAGTAAGTCTTGTCCCTGAGACTTAGGACTAGTTCTTGCTTCTGAATTGTCAGCAAAAAAAGAATCGTCCTGAGACACACATGCAGGGAGCTTTTGGCCTTGACCTCCCTCAAATTCGGTCACCCCTGTGGTCACTGCAAGGTCTGGGAGTGCACAGTGTGTCTGCAGGTGGCCGCGTGGGATGGCGCTGATGGACTCCTCTGGAAGGCACCTCCCCTTCGCCCCACGCAGCCACTTCCCCGGCTGGGGCTCCATATCTGCTCCTTTGGTTCAGCAAACCTGAGTGCTCCCTCCGACCAGACAGGGTCCCGGTCAGGGCCCTGGGAGTGCCCGTGTGGAAAGCTGGAGATGCATCTCCCAGGAACCCCTCCATGGGGCCCCGTTTCTGTGGCAGCAGAGCCTGGGGGACCAGCCCAGTGTCCTCCTCACGGGAGCTAAGGAGTGCAGTGGGGAAGGAAGGAGGCAGAGTAGGGAGGGGAGAAGGTCCACGGAGCTCTTTGAGAGAAGGTAGAAACAAGTCGGTATCTGGGACCACGTGGTGCAAGGAGTTCACATATTTTGTCCCCTTTGAGCCTCCCTGCGATCTCATCGCCGACATCACCGCGGAGGCTCAGAGGGGGTCAGGGGCGGCCACTGCAGCACCCAGCTCAGGCCCGGGCAGCCCTGGGACCCCCGCCTCACCCTGCACCACAAAGCCCCCTGAGAGCCCACATGTGCAGGCCAGACGGGCCCGCGCCCACGTTTCCAGCCGGGCGGGGACAGGCGCTGGCACGCAGAGCCCCACTCCCAGCTGCCGAGCCGGCCGCAGGAGAAGGACCGCAGGCCCTGTGGCCAGGCTTCCAGCTGGGGTGGGCAGCAGCGGCCCTGGGAACGCAGGGCCAATGGGGAACTGAAAGATAGCGGGCCGGGCCAGCTGGAGCGGGGGAGCCCGGTTCTCAGGGACTCTGCCTGGGGACAAGGTCAACACCACAGCCAGAGCCCAACTGGGAACCACACACAGGGTCAGGTCCATTGATCTCCTCCTCCTCCTCCACACCCTCTGAGGCTCACACAACTGCCCCGAGCACGGACGCAGGGACCCCACCATGGGAGACCCCCCCATTCCCACCGGCGCAACCCCATGCACGGGCCCGGCCTCGCCTGCCTTGCACTCTGGGGGCCCCCCGCGCCTTAGATGTCCGTTGGCCCCCCCTCTCGTCAATACCCGCCCCTCACTAATGCATGAACCCCCTCCCACTCAGTTCTCAGTGGGACGCTCAGCACCTCGCCGACTGCTTTCTCACATTCTGGATGTGTTTCTGGACATTTCTTACTGGAAAGCGTGGGGTGGGATGGGTCCTCCTGGTCGAGAACAGAGTTTGTGGGCCATGCTTGAGCCCCACGGCCTTCCGGGCTGCCCCCACCGTGTGACCTTAAGTTTAATTGTTCCCAACCTCTGCTAACTGGGGAGTCATTCCAGTTTCTGGAAACCATATGTGAACGCCGCTCAGTGGCCCCTGAGAGCCTGCCGCTGGCACTCTGGGAGAGAACCCCGAACCCCGGTGTCCAGCCCGATTCATTCGCTGTCACCAGGGCAGGTCTCCCTGTGGCTCTCTCCTGAGACCAAGCCAGGAGCTGGGGGCCAAGGCCGCACCACCGAGGAGGGCAGGGAGTGGACCTGAAGGTGTCCGGGGTTCCTGAGTGCTAGGAGTCACGGTCCCAAGCGGTGTCACCACAGAGGGCCATTCCCATTTCCAGCCTCAGGGCCTGCTCGGAGGCTGAAGCACTTTGGCCACAGATTCAAGAGGCTTCCCCACCGGTGCCGGAGATGAGGACGGATCCACCAACTCGAGGACATGCCCAGGGCACGGATGCCCCTGCAGGAGTTTCCAACACCTAACGTCAACGGCTTTCTTCTTGTTTTCCTTTCTCCAGAAGACAGAATTTCTAACAATTCTTTCATTCGAAATTTTGCTTCCTTACAAATTCTCAGAACAACACTCCCTCCTGCTTTCCTGAGTAGTCTGGACTCCAAAGTCAGAGACAGAACCACTTTTGACTTTGTCACTCCTTGATTCTCAATCGACTTGGAACTCCCCTGGTCCCGAGACCAGGAGCCCGTTTCATGAGCCGCCGGTGCCCCCCGAGCCTCCCCACCTCCTACAACAGCGACCTTGGAAAGAAGCTGAGAGCCTTATGAGCATTGGACTCCCAGAGGCTCCGATGAGGGGACGGGGGAGCCCATGATCCCTGAGGGTCGGAGGGGCCACTGTGGCCTAGGACAGCACCTTCCAAACCCTGCCCAGCCCTACGGCACAACGGCTGGCGCTGCCTCCCACAACACGGGGCTGTCCTGGGGTAGCTTCAGAGCTCCACACTGGCCTGCCCCATCTCCCACGTGCCCTGTGTCCACATCTTTTGTCAAGAGACACGTCTGAAACTCCCTAAAGGACCCTTTGCTGGTTGCTTCCCTGGGATACGGAGTAATTTCTCCCCCACCCGCCCCAAGGCTCGTGCACAGTGAGGGAGTAAGTGGCCCTCGCCGATCAGGGGTCTCTAGACCCCCAGGAACAGTGCGGGGTAGGGCTCCTCTCTCTCGAAGGCCACGTTCAGTGATGCCATGTGGGTAGCTTGGGCAGCAGCGGGAGCAAGAACAGCACAGGGATGGGCCAGCACTAGGAAATCGGGCTCCCCCTACTGCCCCAGCCCACTGGCTGCTAAAATCTGCCAGCACACCTCTGTGGGAAGGAGCCACAGCAAGGCCATGTTCTGCTCATCAGTCCAGTGACAGATGGCTTTAGACAAGCTCCCGGACCCTTCTGCCTTCTGAGCCAAGGGTCTTCACCGCAAGGCAAAAGGGGGCTCAGGGGAAGGGCCCAGAAGCCCAGAGCTGCCCCTGGACTCCCCTGGAGAACTGGACACTTCCCTCCTCACTCCACACTGGCGCCACCCTGCATATGGTGGCTAAGTGCTGCTTGAGTCTGCAGAGGGGGCAGACGGGCCCTTAGAGGTGGGGACTTGGCCGCCATAGCCCTCCTGGCTGAGCCCTTACTTGCTGGTCAGTACCTGCAAGGGATGTCCCACCTTCCAGAAAGCTGGGGCAATGCTGGCGAACAGCTTCCGTAGCCAGAATCCCAAGCCCCAACCTGATACCCAACAGGCAGCACCTGGCCCTGCAGAGAAGGATCTGGAATGTAGACCATGGGGTGGGGGGATGCAGAGGGCCTTCTGGAGTGGCCTTTGTCCCCTTATCCCAGTAGTTCTGCTCCACCTGGGTCTGCTGGTCTCAAAGACGTGGAACAAGTACAGAGCCCAACTTGTGAGACTGGTACAGGAGACACATGTCTCGGCCCTGGAAGGT
>ML103106.1:55716-89331 GCA_003697995.1 Taxidea taxus jeffersonii
GGCGGGTCACAGGATGGGCATGTGCTTGTCCACGGTACCTGCAGTCTCCCTTTCTAGATAGGTCTGCACGGGAAGCCGAGCCTTAAACAGTGTCTCGGCAGGCTCAGGGCCAGACAGCCCCTGATGAGACATCTGGGCCTCCCCTCCTGCGACTCTGGCGGGGGGCCTGCAGCAGCACCGTGGGTGGAACTGACCCCCATGGCCCTGGGCTCCTCCCAGCTCAGCAGAGGCTGAGTCCCTCCCTGCCCTGTGGAAGCCTGTCCTTCCTCGCTCTGCCAATGCCCTCAGTACAGCCCTCTGAGCCAGGTGGGTGTGGAAAGCGTGTCTGACCTTTTGCCTGCATGTCTCTATGCCAGTCCAGTCGGCCAGATGGCCAGGCCAGGCCCCAGCAAGACTGCCCAAGTTCCAATCCTGGCCTTGCCTCCTTCCAGCTGTGGGCGCGGGCCCGCAGACTGCTGCCCACCTCTGCGTGCTCAGCTTCAGGGTACAGAGGCTTGGAGGGCTGCATGAGAAGACACCTGGGGGGCTCTTGGGACAGCACCTGGGACAGTGACCACATGCAACCCAGGCATGAATGATCGCCACGTGTGACATTCAGGGCTTGGCCCTGCAGGCAGATTTCTCTTCCCTCTCCCTTCCAAGTGTGCAACGAATTCCTCAGTGCACCAGAAGATCCTGAGCTTCCGTCCACAGAAATATACTGAGGCGCGGGAGGCTGACCTCCATCCCAAATGCCTGGGAAAACCCATGGCATTGTTTCACCGAAAACTTCTGTTGTCAGAGTGCTTTACCACATGGGGCTGAAATCTGCCCGGACCATCCATTTGGGGCCCACCCAGCCTGGTTCCTAGCTCCTTTCCCATACAAAGCCTCAGCAAGTCATAGGTCCACCTGTTTCCCCACAGAGAACGCCTCCTGTTCTCCTTGCCTCGTACAGCTCCTCGTTCCTCACGTGCCTGGACTCCAGCTGCACCCTTGTGGGTCCGCCTCCTGGCAAAGATGGGGCTTATCTTCGGGCAAAAATCAGGAGCACCACCCATCCCAATCCCGAGAGGCATGTGCAGTTAAAGCCTGGCATGCATCCTTGCAGAAGTGTTTTTCAACCAAAGAAGCTATTTTGTAAACAAATGAAATGTAGGCTGAAGTGGGCTTCATTCCTTCCATGCATTCTTCTCAAGGCAAAAGCGGAGTGGCTCTGTCTCCCCCTTTCTTCTTCTTGCTAACTAGAATGTGGACTTGATGGCTGGAACCAGAGCAGCCATCTTTGCCCCTGAGGCACTGTGCTAGGAATGACAGAACAGCACAATGGGAGACACTTGAGGATGCCGCAGCCATACCAGCCTGGAGCTGCTGCCTCTGAGTTTTCTTTGTTTACTGATCTGTCGAGAGAAAGAACTGTGTCTCGTTTATTACACTGTTCCTCCTTCTTTATCTCCCTTCTTTCCTTTTTCCTTTCCCTTCCTCCCTTCCTCCTGCCTTCCTGCTTCCTTCCAGACAGCCAGACTCAGTTCTAACTGGTAATCAGCCCAATGCTTTCTCCATTTGCCAGGGAGGCAGAGGAAGCAGGAAAATAAGTTGAGTGGGGTCTCCCACCACCTGCTCTGTAGGAAAACACCATCCATCTGTAGAGTCTGCTCTTTCCAGACAAGCTGGGTGCTGAGGAGGAGCAGAGACCAGCCCCCCGGGGTGGGGACTTCCCCAGGCAGGTCTGGAGGACATCCTCTCCGAGCACCTGCGCAGCGATGGGGCTGGGTGGCGGGACGAGCCCGCACGCACAGAGCCCCGTGTGGCTGGGATGAAAGGAGCACACGTGGTTGGGGGAAGTGGAGAGGGCAGAGAGAGGAAATGAGCCGAGACCCATCTCCAGAACCAGGTGTTAGACAGCCACCACCCAGTCCCGCCTCAGACCTCAGGCCATCCACAAAGCCTCTGTGCCAAAATCTTCCATCTGCCTCCCCAGACCCACTTTCCAACGTCTCCTTCCCACCTGCAGAAGGCTGACCCCCGTGGCCCTGCGGGCACACCTCCACTGCCTCAGGCGACAGCGAGAGGGGAGCCAAGTAAGGAGACTGGAGGGAGGGAGGGCAGGGCCGGGGGCCTCTCTCCGCTGCCCTTCCCTGTGCAACTGGCTGCCTCCCTTCCCCAAGGATCACTGCCCCTCTCAGGGAGACCTGATGGAGACAACGCCGTCCCTCCCATGGTTCCAGAAATCTCTCCCTTCCCTTGCCCCCGCACCTCTGCTCCCACCCCAGGCTGCTGGACTCTTCTCCTAGGTTCTGCCTCCCACACCCTCCCCCAGCCCCCGAATCCTTTGAAATGAGTTTCTGACCAAGGGCCCCGGCACACCGTCCTAACTTGAGGCTGCTCCCCGCCGGGGACTTCTGGCGTAAGCCCACAGAGGCTCATGTCCTCGTCTGCAAGCGTGGCTGAAACACCTGCCCCCAGGACGGTGGCGGTGGCAAGAACAAAGCTGGGGACAGACACAAAAGGGCCTTGTCAGCGCCCGTCTGCACAGCAGACACAGGGGCTAGAGCCCGAGGAGAGGGCTCCTGCTGACTTAGATTCAGCTGGTTCAGCAGCGGGTGTGGCTGCCAAAAGCAGTGCATGAGGGCCTGGCCCCCCCACAGAAGGGAGCACAGAGGCCTGCAGGTCCCCTCCAGTCGGGCCCACAGACCAGACTATGACCAGGGCGGCTGGTGAGGCACCGGAGGCCGTGGATGGAGGGCGGCGGGAGGAACCCCGGAGGGCACTCGGAGAGGGGAGGCCGGGGACCCAAGGCGTCTTCACCCCGGCCGTGACCTGCAGGGTGGACGAGCTTCAGATCTGACCTCAGAGCTCCACGGCTCCTTCAAGCAGAACTGAGACGCGGTGGGGATGGGGAAGGGCAGCATGGAAGCACGAGAAGGTACGTTTGGGTTCAAAGGAAGGGAGAAATTCCCGGCAAGGTGAGCTTTCTAGGACACAATGCTTCCCACGAGGGAACGGGGTCCCTGCACAAAGGACACCGCTGCAGTGTTGTTGGGGGAATCAGAGGCGGGTGAAGGGACCATCAGTAGAACTGTCACAGAGAGCAAGGCCACACTTCAAAGGAGCGAGGTGTCTGTGGTCGTGCTGCGCGCAGGACAAGCTCCGTCACAGCACCCTGGGTGACAAGAGCAGCTCACGCAGATGTAGCCAAGGATGAAAATAAATAACGACATAACAAAGTTTAGCTTTAAATAGAATAGGAACCCACAGGGGGCACCGGGGTGGCTCAGTAAGGTAAGCGTCTGCCTTCTGCT
Organism: Taxidea taxus jeffersonii; assembly: GCA_003697995.1. Lineage (NCBI taxonomy): Eukaryota > Metazoa > Chordata > Mammalia > Carnivora > Mustelidae > Taxidea > Taxidea taxus. The sequence continues at coordinate 58,998 of ML103106.1, forward strand.
CAGGTCATGACCTCGGGGTCCTGGGATCCTGGGATCGAGCCCTGCGTTGGGCTCCCTGCTCAGCGAGGAGTCTGCTTCTCCCTCTGCCCCGCCCGCCACCCCCTGCCCCCTTCATGCTCCTTCTCTCTTGCTCTGACTCCCAAAAGAAAGAAGAAAGGGGGAAGGAAGGCAGGAAAAGGAACCCACAGACCCCACTGGGAGAAACGAATGAGTGTAAGAGAAGAGGGGGCTCGTTCTAACAGGAGAATGCCAACAACTGTACAGAACACTGGAACTAAAAAAATCACCATTTGGCAATCCTAACAGCAATGATTAATTAAAACAAGAACTGTTCAAGGACACTAAGATTGGTGAAAGAGGGGCACAGAGCTGGATTTTACCTGGTCTCAAAGTATTTCCCCCCAAGACTTCCCAAATACAAACGTGGGGAAGTGACCCAGCAGACACCGTCACAATCAAGGGCTTAACGCCAATGCCACCGGCCTGGACAGGCCACCATGCTTGTCCCCGCCCCAGTGGGAGGCACGGAGCAGTCTGGGATTTCCCTGAATGTATAGCTTTCATCCCCTTGTGAGGAAACGTCAGAAAAATCCAAACTGAGAGCATTTGACAAAAGGCTAGCCTGTAACATCAAACGAGTCGAGGCTTCGAATGCCAAGGAAAAGCCCGAGAATATCCATGTTGAAGACTGATCAGCCAGCGGCCCTTGACCGGGCTCGCTGTTGGGAGCACATGACCGGGACAAGGGGTCCCACCTACTAGGAAACGTGAATGGGGTTTCTGGGTGCACACGAGTTCCCTGAAATACTCTCTGAAATACACTTCTGCAAGCTTGGGATGGTTTTGAGATAAACAGTGACAATAAACACGAAGGAGAAAAAAAGAAAGCCAAAGGAGATTCGACTGGACGGGGCGGACCAGAACGCCCTCTGCTACACGCGGTGGGTCCGCGGCGGAGGGCTCCTGCCAGACCCTGAGTCAGGTCCGCCCCGGGGGACAGAGGATGCGCCAGAAGCCACAAGGGACACACGCATCCAACTCGAGCCTGTGAGACACTCCATGGGACGACAACGCAGTCTCTTTACCAAATAAACGGCAACAGCTTTAGAAAGAGGCTGGTGAGGGACGCCTGGGTGGCTCAGTTGGTTAAGCAGCTGCCTTCGGCTCAGGTCATGATCCCAGCGTCCTGGGCCCGAGTCCCACATCGGGCTCCTTGCTCGGCAGGGAGCCTGCTTCTCCCTCTGCCTCTCTGCCTGTGCTCGCTCTCTCTCTCTCTAACTAATAAATAAATGAAATCTTAAAAAAAAAAAAAAAGAAAGAGGCTGGCGAGAATATCAGCGGTCCGAGCGCTGCCTGGATATTAGGTGACCTACGGGACCTGTCGCCAGCTTGTCTGGATGGACAACGGCATTGCTGTGATTCTCAAAGTCCGCATCTCCAAGCGCTTAGACGTATTTGTGACGGAACAAGATGAGGTCTGAATTTGCTTAAAAATGTCAGGGTCAGACAACACAAAAGGGCACGACGGACGAAAGGACACACAAAACCCAGCGTGGACGCATCATGGAGAATCGCTCGCCCCAACAAAGAACCCGTGATTAACCCGAAGTCACCTCGAAAACACCTTGAGTGAAAGAAGCCGGTCACGAAAGGTCAAATATGATTCTCATCCCCCTTATACGAGGCACCTAGGTCCTCAAACTCATCAGGGCAGAAAGTGGGAGAGGGGCTCCAGGGGGCTGGGGGAGAGAGGGCTGGGGAGCTCCTCTCTCATGGGACCGAGTCTCTGTTTGGGGAGACGAAAAGTTCTAGAGATGGTGGTGGCGATGTTTGCACAACACGGTGCGCGTACTTAATGCCACACACCTGTACGCGTAAAACTGGTTCAAACGTAACTTTTATCTTTTATCTATTACACCACAATAAGGAAAAAATGCCCGCGTGGTTGAACCAATGCTGAGAATCTTAGAAGCGGGATGATGGGCATCAAGATTTCTCTTAGGCCTCATCCCGCTTCTATGCGTGTTTGGAAGTTTTCCATATGAAGACACTTTTGTGGAAACTTACCAGTGGGGCGCCCGGGGGGCTCAGGCATTGGGCGTCTGGCTTCGGCTCAGGTCATGAGCCTGGGGTCCTGGATCGAACCCCACTTTGGGCTCCTGCCCAGTGGGGAGCCTGCTTCCCCCTCTGCTGCTCCCCCTGCTTATTATGTTCCCTCTCTCGCCGTGTCTCTCTCTGTCAAATAAATAAATAAAATCTTAAAAAGAAAACAAAACAAAACAACTTACCAATAAGACAACAGTCCGAGTACCCAGGGCGGAGGCTAGGGATGAGAAGCCCCTGGACAAATGCCCGCGAGATTATGGACGCCTGTACTGTGTTTAAACCAATGCAAGAATATGCATTAGGGGAAAAGTCTAGAAGGAAATTCACAGCAATTACATTAGCAAAGGTGCTCGGGTAACAGGATAATGGGTGAATTCTTCCTTTTCTCAACCCTCCCAGATAGAGCTACCTGCTCACTGTTAGGAACTGGTCTGCATATACCCGAAGGCAGTCACAGGGGAGAGGGTGTTAAAAATCGGGATGTAAGGAGGGGGCCAGTGATGGGGTGATAAACTTCCCGAGAGTTCCGGGGGGGCTTCCTGGAAGAGGCAGGCTGAGCTGTGGGTTGAGGGCACCCAGGGGGACCCCCCCATCTGTCTAACCCTCTGGCTTAGAGCTCGGCACCCCCCGAGCATGGGCCACAGCCCCTGCCCTGCGAGCCAGGCCCTTGTGGCAGCGTGCGGGACCCCAAGGTGCCCTCCGTGCCCAGAGGGGCCTGCCTGCCCTGGGCTGGGGGCACTTCCTGTGCAAACGCCAGGCATCTGCAGTGTCCTCGGGCTGTGGTTGCCCGGCCCCAATCTGGGCTCCGAGTTGCTCAACCCGCCACGCTTTTCCTGTTCCCCTTTTCCCCAGCAGGCGCAGTTTCTGCAGCGTGGTCCAGGCGGCTCTGCGGGCTCGCCGCAGGGAAGCGCCGGCTCCGTGCACGCCGGACCACCCCCCCACCCCACCCCCCGAGCTGTTTCCACGTCTCTGATTGTTTTTTCCCTCCCTGAGTTGCTAAACAGCTTGTGAAGAAACCCCTTTCTTTTGCTTTTTTATTTTGGGGAAGGAGTCTAGAGCTGTCTGTTCGCGAAGAAGGTTCTGACGGTCCCGCCAAGGGGGTGGGACGAGCCCCGTGTGCCCCAAGGACAAGCTGGGAGCAGCTCCCCTCCTCTGTCTCCCTGAGAAAGAGTGTCCCAGGGTGCACCATAGTAACAACCCCTGGTATTTACTGCTGCTGGGGGGTGGGGGGAGCTGGCCCGCGCCGTCCTCCTGACCGCCTTCGGAGTGGGCCAGCTGGGCCCCCGGGAGTCTAGGTGAGGGAGCGGCGGCCGGCTCAGGGAGGGGACACGGTTGACCTGGGTCAGGCAGGAGGAAGAGCAACCAGAACCAGGACCCCTCACCCGCGAGGGTCCACCCTGCCTGGCCCCCAGGGCCCAGGCGCCTCCAAGACTACACGGGGAAGGCTCCAGGCGCAGGGGCCTGCGGTCCTTTGGGAAAGTGAAGAATCTTTCCTGAGTTCACCCCTTCTGGAAGGAAATTGCAAACGGATAATGCCCACAGGGAAAAACACCTGTGTGGAGTGTCTCTTCTAGGGGACAGAGCTGATGGCTGGGAAGGGGACTGGGTAATGTTTCGTTTCTTACACCAGAGGTTAGGCTCCCTGGGTCGCTGTACTATCCCTTAGAGGGTCTTGTAGGTCTGAAATATTTTATCCTTTTAAGCAAAACAAACAGAACACCCAACTGTGCAGACCTTTTCTCCTCCAACCCCGAGTCCGTACCCGAACACTGCTCGCCCAGCGGCAGGTGCCCTTCGCATCAGAGACCCCAGGCCCCACTTCTTACCCCAAGACACAGCCTGGGATGTAAGTGCCCTCCAGACAATGAGAACGAAGCAAGCCCCTTCCCGACCATGGGGTCAGAGCTGTGCAGAAGGCCACACCGCAGTCCCTCGGGCTGAACTGGGCCCTGCGGACAGGCCATCCCAGGCTGCCCCCCAAACACGCCCGGCCCACCCCAGGGAGACCACTGACGGCGCTCATACAATGTGGGGTGGAGGAAGCCACTGTTTTCCAAGCCCGAGGAAAGAAGATTTCAGCCTGTTCAGACATCTGAAGCATCGGAGTCTGAGACCCACGGGCATCTTTACTGGGTAAATATTTGAAAAATCTGTTCTCTGCAAATGGACAAGATACATAAATCACTCACAACGTAACCAGCTTGGCCTCCGACTGCCGCCGTCTCTAGTTATACGTTATCATTTCAAAAACCCCGTGGAGGGTTTCGTGGCCAGGGGCCAACACTGTTTCCACGAGCACAGCCACACTCGGACAGGCAGAGGGCTGTCGTCTACACCGGCACAGCCCACCTCGTGAAACCTGGGCTTTTCATCCACCCGCCAGGGAGGGTAGACGGACCGGCGGCTGGAACGCTCCCCTAGGCACAAGGTCCCTAAGTTGACACCATGCAGGGTCCTAACGCCGGGGTCTTCGGCCGCAAGGAACAGAAGCCCACCCCCGACTAAGCAGAGGAAAGCAGTATGTGGAGACACAGAAGCAGGAAACCCCGAGCTGGATCCATGGTGAAGGGGTCTGGAGACTTACATACAGCCGTCGGTATTCAGTGTGTGTGTGCACGTGTGCACGCATGCATGCGTGTGTGTGTGTGTGCGTACGTAGCCCTGTATCCTGTGTGCACGTGTGTGAACGTGCGCATGTATGCACACAGCGTGCGCGTGTTGCTCGTGTGTGTTCACACTCCTGTGTGCCTTGTGTTGTGTGTGCGTGCGTGTGCTTGAGCATGTGTGCACATTGTGTGTGTCCAAGTGTGCGAGTGAAGCCCGCACCCTGCTAGGGCCTCGGAGCCCAGGCTTCACGGAGAATTCATGGTGACACGCCGAGGAGACCCCAGAGGAGGGCTTCAGACTCCGGACAGAACTTCCCACAGAGGGAGTACAGCCCTTTGTCCTGCAGACCTCCCCAGGAGCAGTCCCGTCCTGTGGCTGCTCACTCCTGCACGCCCATGTCGTGCCCTTCCCCACAGGCGGAGGCGCCACGAGGATGGTGTGACTGCCTTGTTCAGCACCTGTGCACCGGGAGAAGGACCTCAGCACCTTGCTCCCAGTCTCTGCGCCGTGGGGCTCCAAGACCTTCCCTGCTGGCACTCAGGGACCTGCGGCTTCCACACCAGCTGCAGGATGTGCCACATTCATTTCTCCCCTCTTGATAAACATGGGCTTGCTCCCCGTCTCTTTCTCTTTTTTTTTTTAAGATTTTTTTTTATTTATTTACTTGATAGACAGAGATCACAAGTAGGCAGAGAGGCAGAGAGAGAGAGGAGGAAGCAGGCTGTCCGCAGAGCAGAGAGCCCGATGCGGGGCTCAATCCCAGGACCCTGGGATCATGACCTGAGCCAAAGGCAGAGGCTTAACCCACTGAGCCACCCAGGTGCCCCTCTCTTTCTCTTTCTTAAACAGTGCTGCAGTGCGCAACCTCAGAAGCTGGGCAGGTCTCCGTGCCCAGCCCCCGTGCCCAGCTCTCCCACTGTGGCCAATGGCCCCACCATGAGGTCACGCCCATCTCCCCCCATCGGAAGGCAGGCAGGGAACCCCAAGGTGGCTGCAGGCGGGGATGGGGAGGAGCCAGGTCGCACAGGAGACAAAGGTGCAGGTACCCCACATGGCCATGGGCTTCCATCAGTCTGGGAGGCAGACAGACCCCTTCACAGGGCTCTGTCTCCTCTGATCTCAGAACCAGGAAGGACTCCAGTGTGGCATCCAAGAACGTTCTAGCATTTTTGGCAGATCAGTTTCAGCTTGAGATTCCCAGTATTTCAGTTCATGAAAAAGACCTGTGGAGCCTACAAGTGTGATCACACGCCCCATCCTGTGTGCTCATCCCTGCTTCTGGGGAAAGTCTTAGCTTTTGTTGGATTCTCCAACAAGGTGCTGACTCCAAGTCTTTGAACCTGTGCGTTTCTGTTGGGTTCTTTCTGTTATGAATGACCAAAAAAAAAAAAAAAAAAAAAGAGTCCAACTTAAACTGGCTGGAGCAAATGGAGGGGGAGGAATTTATTGGAAAAAAACAAAAACAAAAAAGGGAATTTATTGGCTCATGCAACCAAAAGGTCCAGGAGCAGCTGGGCTCAGGTAAGGCTGAATCCAGGGCTCAAACCAGGCCTGAAAGCCCAATTCTCTCTTCATCTCAGGCTCACTTTCTCTGTGGGCTCTGTCGTCAGGTGGGCTCACTCCGCCCAGCTGCAGACATGCAGCACGCCCTTACTCACAAAGTCAGTCCCTTGCTGCTCCACATGCACCAGAAAGACACACTTCCTCTCGGCTCTCCGGCAGGAGTGCTGGAATCCCAGGCACCAAGGCAGGTCGTGCCCACCCACGGACAGATCCCTCTGGCAGAGGACAGGGATGCTTCAAGGGGCTCAGGCCAGGCCCCACACCCAGCCTCAGCTCCAGGAATGATGAGTCACCAGCAAAAATCCAAGCGGTGCCATGAGGAAGGGGTCATGGCACGGGGCAGAGGCAGTAAACGTCCGTCCCTTGCACTCTGAAACAGGCTAACTCCTTAGGTTAGCTCAAGTTCAAGTGCTCCGGTAGTGGGCGAGAGCTGGCAAGCCCGCCGCTGTCTGCAGGGATAGCCTGTTGTGGGGTTGGACTATGTCCCCCAGAGAGGTGTACTGAAGCTGTTGGAGTCCTGACCCCGGGACCTGTGCATGTGACCTCATTTGGAAATTGGGTCCTTGGAGATGTCGCACTGGACTGGGGTGGGCCATAAACCCAATGCCAGGGGTGCTTACAAGAGAAAGGAGAAGGAAATGGGACAGACACAGGTCATGTGATGATGGGGTATGAGACTGGAGCGCTGCAGCCACAAACCCAAGAAGGCCAGGAACCACCAGGAGCAGCAAGAGGCAGGCAGGGTCCTCCCCTACATCCTCTGGAGGGAGCATGGCCCTGCCCACACCTTGATTCTGGACTTCTGTCCCCTGGGATGGGGAAATAGTAAATTCCTGTTGCTTTAAGCCCCGAGCCTGGACTACCTTGTTTTATAAGCCACAGGACACTTGTATTCTGTCTGAGCCTGACATCAGGCTATGACCCAACAGTGGATGTGGGAGCTCGACCTGGTCCTCAGTCCCCCCAGCCCATCTCCCCATGGTCCAGAACAGAGGCTCTCCCAGACTTGTGAGGATCCCAACCTGGTGTTTTCCGATGGGGCTTTGGGAAGGTTTGAGGAAGTGGTGACTCTAATGGCTGGGAAAGTCCTCTAGGCAGCCTTGTGATTGTGCCTTACAGGTGATCCCAGCCAACTCCTGATCAAAGGGAAACCCCCACAAGACCCCTTCCAGCCCAGCATGGCTACACTGTGTCTGGTGTAGGAGCCAACACAGCTACTGGCCAAGAATCCCCAGATATGAAATTGTTGCCTAAATCCTGCTGTCACACCTTCTGGACACATGTGGCCAACTCCAGCTGGAGCTCTCTGGTACCTGCACACTGGATTGTCTCCCTAGGCAGTGGAGCAGCTCATTCAAAGCCATCCTGACCAAAGCAGGAGGAAGAGCGTGAGGCTCATGCCCTCTCAGGTCCAATCTGATGGCTGTGCCAGGATCTTCAGGCCACCATGATTCAAGGTACAGCACCGAAGCACTACAGTCACACAGACCTGGGTTTCGATCCTGACTCTACCACCTACTTGGCACACAGCCTCTGGAAGTTGCCCAGCCTCTCTCCGTGTCCTCACTGGGGATGGATAAATGTACTTCCTACCTCATAGGACTGCAGTAAGCAGTAACTGAGCTAATACACAACATAGACATTAGCTTGATTATATCATGCCCAAGCACCCATTTAGTAAATACTTACTGCATACCGAGTACGTGTCAGGTGATATCCTAGAAACTGGGGTTACAGGAGGAAACAAAATAGACAGGTGTTTTGGAGTTTATGAAGATGAAGAAGAAGGTGATGACGGTGATGAGAAGATGATGGTGATGATGATGATGGTGATGGTGATGGTGATGATGATGGGGGTGATAGTGACGGGGATGGTGGTGATGACGGTGATGGTGGTGATGGTGACGGGGATGGTGGTGGTGATGATGGTGACGGTGACGGGGATGGTGATGGTGGTGGTGATGATGGTGATGGTGGTGATGGTGATGATGATGGTTGTGTTGATGGTGGTGATGGTGATGGTGGTGGTGATGACGGTGATGGTGACGGGGATGGTGGTGATGGTGACGGGGATGGTGGTGGTGATGATGATGATGATGGCTGTGGTGATGGTGGTGATGGTAACGGGGATGGTGGTGGTGATGATGATGATGATGATGGCTGTGGTGATGGTGGTGACGGTGACGGGGATGGTGGTGATGGTGGTGGTAAAGCTGAGATCCTCTCTAGACCACGAGACCATCACAAGCAAGAGCAGTATCTCCCATTTCCTGGCTCCCTCAGGGCCTAGCACAGTGTCTGGCCCATACTACGTACTTAAGAGATGTATGTTGTTCATGGACTTATTCTTCAAGGTGCTTTAAGCAGAGAAAAGATCCCCTCCAAGGGTAGTTCAAACCGGGCCCCATGCAAATCTCTTTGAAATCACGTGTTTCATCCTTAAAATTGGCTTAAGCTTTCATTCCATTCTATGGTCTATCCATGTTTGTTCTACTTATAAACAAGAACTTATTTCCAAAACTTTGAGCGAAAATGATGCCCCAAGAAAACCTACCTTGTTTATTCCTGTGGCTTTTGAGGTACTAACCACACACACACCCCAACCCCCTCAGGCCACCCCACACACATCCGGAGGTCCAGAGCCCAGGGCCAGCAGCATGAACCCAAGCAGTTAGACACTCCGGAGAAAATGCCTCTTTCTCCTGGTGGTGCTGGAGCCTGGGGAGCCAGAAGGCCAAGGCCCTTCAAGGCAGCTTGCACCCTGCTCTGTGCCCTAGACAGCAAGGAGGTTGAGCCTGGATTCAGTGGCTTTATGCAGAGAGCCAAAAGATGTCACAGTAAGAAGGTCCTGAAAAGGTCTCTGAAAACTTCACTTGCCCTGTAAAACCCTGGTGCTTCCAGCACACAGGCCACATCAATATCCTCGATAGACACTGGGCCAGGAAGCAGCCGTGTCCATCCCAGGGGCCCCTGCTGATGCCGTCAGCTTGTATTTAGAGAGCTGCCACGCGTGGCCAGAGTCTGCAGATTGGCTCCGGAACCTTCCCGGCCGCCCAGGGGCCGCTGTCCTCCTGCTACCCCCCCCCCTTCAGAGGGTGACAACAAGCAGGAAGAAGCAGGGGGCTCCCCCGGGCCACCAGGCCAACCAGAACTCGACTTAGAGCTGGCTCCCCAATTCACACGGCCCGGCTCCCTGAGTTTCTGTTTCCCCATTTCTAAAGTGAGTCTTTGACGTGATGTTTTCCAGCTCTGTTACATAACAGACACCCGCGAGCGCGGAAAGAGAAAGCGGTTCCAGGACAGCTCAGTAACGACACGTGTTCAGAAGCAAACTGGAATTCACGGAGCAGGTGGAAATGGGCTCACCTGAGCCCCGAGAACAGGGGCCCCATCCTCCCACCGCAGGAGTTCGGCATTGACGAGGAAAAGAGCCAAGGGGGAGCCCGTCAAGCTCGGTTCCCCCCTTCCCCGGGCCGCAGGTAGATCCGCTGCTCCTCAAGCTGCGGCGGGTGCGTTCCCCTGAGGAGGGCGGCACTGAGGAGCCTGCAAAATCCCGTGCACTGCCCTAGGGGGTCAGTGTCACTCAGGATTGTGGAAATACTTATTTCCATTTTCAAACAAACACAGCAGTGCGGGGGAGCAAGCTACAAGTTGCCCACAAATGTTCACCAGACACAAGGCTTTTAAGGGAACATCGCGCTCAGCGGGACCATTCAGGCCACGGTCCAATAACTCAGATTGCACAAACTCTCCTCCAGCTTCTCCGGAGACAAGTTAGAGGAGGGAAAACGTTTGTTGGAAACGCAGAGCCAGCCTCGGGGGCTCCAGGAAACGCACGGGCTTGGCTGCCACCTGGTGTTCACATGGGGTATAACAGCCAGCTCTGAGCTTCCCCTGAAGGTGTGGGGATGGGGATATTCAGCCCTCTATCAACGTGGAACTTTGCACTGAAGACCACCCTCCCGTTTCAGCACCTGGGCTCCCCCCTGGGTTAACCGGCTCGTTTGGGGGAGGTGGTGCGGCGAGAGCACCTGTGGGCTCGTTTCCCCTGGAGATCCTGGTTTAGGAACGCCGGGCTGGGGCAGAGGTTTGTGGGTCCAACCCGTTTCCCAAGCCCCCTGGAAATGAGTGCAGAGGTTTAAACCTGCACCTGGGGCAGATTACAGAAACCACTAGGGCGAGGCCCACGCCTCAGTGCCTTCAAATGGTTGCCAGGTGACCCTACCCTGCAGCCCAGGCTGAGGGACGCCGTGAACTTCATAACGTTCAGTGTCCTTGGGGATGCCTGTTCTCAACATGACTCTGCAGCCCTCCACGTCCTCAGGGTCCTCCAGGACCCAGGATGTGCAGGTCGCCTGCAAGGACATTTCCTGTGCCTCTGATGGGGCTTTGTCAGGACATCCCACGTGTCCTACCACATACTGTCACTGACAGCTCTAGGGACGTAGAGCTTTTGAGCGAAAACTGCAATGGTCCCGGGCAAACCCGGACAAGGGGGTCCCCCGCATCCTCACACCTACCTCAGACTAGCAATGACTGGGCCTGGACCTCAATGTATGCATTTTCAAGAGCAGAAGCTGGGGCGTCGGTCGGATTCTTACAGGGGCCTGTGATCCCCCAAGGATGATCATGCTGCCTTCCACGCACCCTCCTCTGTGGGTTGTGCCCTCCTGGTGCTCCAGATGAAAGCCGGCAGCGCCCCATACAGCCGTGCCTACGGAGGGCGACGGCCCGGCTGCTGTGACGTCACTGGTCAGTTGGAGAACACGTGGCTCATCTGAGTGCTGACTCTGGTTGGGTCTGGGGCAGGAAGTGGTGGCCTGCTACAGGAACACGAGGAAATCATTTGAAAAGATCCTTCGAGGTGGACTCGTCCTCGGACTTGGACATGTTTATCCAGTGGGCATTAATGAGCACCTACTGTGCACCTCGGGTTGTATAAGGCACTCAAGCAAGGTTGGACGCTGGCACAGACCCTCCGGGGCTTGAATCCCAGCACGGCCTTTATTGGCTGTGTGACCTTGGCCAAGTCACCGAACCTCTCTGGGCCCCCTCCCTTAGTTTGTAAAACGGAGTAAATACCTCCCAGCTGTTGTGAGGAAATGCTGCCTAAGAATGGTGAGCCAGGGCCAGGCCGAGGTGATGGCGGCACACTCAACCCCTCACCAGCCTTTGTGGGGTCCAGGGTTTCCGCCCTTTGTGGCATGACTCAGCACCTGACATGTCTGAAGGCCGCAAGAAGGACTGCGTGTACTGGGAAGTCACCGAGGGGAGACCCGAAGCTCCAGAGAGGAGACAGACACGGTAATGTAGGCATCAACTTCAGAAGCACTTCGAAGCACGCAGGAGACTTCACAGAAATTCAGAGGGTTTCTAAGAGCTGCTATCAAAAAAGTGCTGTGGGGGCGCCTGGGTGGCTCAGCGGGTTAAAGCCGCTGCCTTCAGCTCGGGTCATGATCCCAGGATCGTGGGATCGAGCCCCGCATCGGGCTCTCTGCTCTGCAGACAGCCTGCTTCCTCCTCTCTCTCTTCTGCCTCTCTGCCTACTTGTGATCTCTATCAAATAAATAAAATCTTTAAAAAAAAAAAAAAGTGCTGTGTACTCCTCCCAACCTAGCGTCTTTTTCCCTTCAAATTCCAACATCAAAGACACATTAAAAGATACACATTCATCCTAATCAATTGCTCTTTCCAGAAAAAAAAAAATTGACCATACCTCCCCATGGTGACCCTCCCTGTTGGAGAGCACTCTGTGACACCCCGTGGGACCCGGGACGTCTCAGGCCCCTCAAAGCCCCACACGACAGCCTCCGAGCGGACAGGAGGGCACACGGAAACCTCTCGACATCCCAGGCCTCGCAGCGTGCCGCTGTCCACCTGGACCAGGGCTCCGGGAAGAAATGCCGGGCTGATCCTGCGGGCATGGGAACGACTCAGGACCAGGCTCAGCTGCTGTGACAGAAGGAACCACCAAGGCTGGGCTTGAGGAGAAGCGCGTTGGGGGACACACAAGAAGTACGAAGAAGTCGGCGGCAAGCTGACCGGACGCAGACAGGACACACAAAACAAGCAGGACGCAGACAGGAAGCAGACGGGTGACAGGAGCAGACAGGAAACAAGCAGCAGGCTGGGGACAGGAACCGCAGGACACAGGAAGCTGACGGGAAGCAGACAGGAAACAGGAAGCAGGCAGGAAGCGGACAAGGAAGCGACAGGAAACAGGAAGCAGCACACGGGAAGCAGGCGGGTGACAGGAAGTGGAGGGACACGGGAAGCAGGCAGGAAGCGGACCGTCCGTGGAGCCGCAGCTGATACTCGTAACTTCTGCCTTCCACTTGCCGTCCCGGGAAGGGACGCCCCGTAGAAACACCTCCTCACCTCGTTTCTCGACATTGTCAGCGTGGTTTCCGGCTTTGCTCTGAAGTTACTGTGTTTATGTGGGGATTCACAGAAATTCAAAAAATATGTTGCCACAGCCTTCATCTTCCTAGAAGCCCTTCCCCTCGTCCCCAGGCTTGGTTGTCACTGTGGTCACCGTCCCATCCAGCCAGCTTGGGCAGACGCCCGCACGGCTTCCGGTCCCTTTGCCCCCACTCACAGCCCACTCCTTCCTTGGGAGTTCAAGTCCCGTCTTCTCGGACTGCACCGGCACGTCTCTCCACAAAGGCCAGTTAGTGATAAATGCTGGGAACCTTCGCCTGCCAAGATCCATTTCCCTGCACTTGTAGTAGTTTAACTGATGACCTCATTCCAGGGGAAACTCTTGTCCCACTGCCTTCTGGCTCCCGTAATTGTGTCTGACATGGCAGCTACTGGCTGTCCCTTTGCTGGGAACGGGTTCTGAATCGTGCAGGGTAAAGAGCTGCCAGCTAGTAACAAGGTGAGCACTGAGAAGCAAAGTCATAGTCAGAAGGGCGAGGTGCATTTTCCATGGCAAGGAGCTCTCCCAGCATTAGGTGAGGGGCAGCGGGACAGGGACTCTGCAGATGGCCCCCAGAGTCCCCATGTGGAGACCCAGTGCCTAGGCCTGTCAGGAGCCCCTAGAAGCATAAGGACCCCTCTGGCCTCCAAGAAGCCAAGTTGGGTGCTGTTCCAATGTCCTTCCAGATGTTTACCAGAGCCCAGCCCCAGCTTCCATCCTCTCCCCCGGGGCACTCTGGCCCACTGTCAGACTTTCAGCTCTGTCCTCCCCTGGGCCTTCGCCTGCAGGTTCTGGAGTCTGGAACTGTCTCCACCAGCACACCAGCACCTCTGCTCATTTTGGCCTTCTTCTAGTCCCAGCTCACATGACATCCTCGGTGTGCTCTGCCCCAACCAACCCCAACTTGTCCCCACCCCCTCCTACCCCCTTCTCCATCAACCCTGAGGAGCAGTATCAAATCTTCCCATTCTGCCCATTGCTTTACTTGTCCTCAGTGTTTCTGCGAGCCCAGTGAGGGTAAGGGCTTCAAGGGTCATGTCCTCTGTTACACCCCACAACATGGGGACCATCAGCCCATGGTCGAGGAGACCTCCAGCCTAAGTATGGCAGGCTAATCTAGCGTGACGCTGGCTCCCTCCTGAATTCCCACTACAGTAGCAGGAAGGAACGAGGACGCAGAGAACAGGACTCCATAGTCACATTTTGGGACCCGACACTGATGTACAAGTGGTAATCATCTTACCAAATTCTAGAGAACAGATTCCTAGAGGGCAAGGGAAGGCCAGGGAGAGCATGGTTACCCTATGGAAAGTCCCGATCTTGGGGAGACTGTTTGGAGCTATTCTAGGATAGAAGAGTTTGGGGGTCAGAGGGACCTTCCAACACCATCTCCAACATTCTCGTGTTCCCTCAGGCAGAGCCCAAGTCTAGCCCCATTCAGCTCCATCATCTAACCCAGGGTAAGGGACCCCTTCTCTGGGGGTCGTCCTGAACTGCCTGGCCTAGGTAGGTGCCCATCAATGGTCACTTAAGGGTCAGAAGAGCCAGGTGATGGGTCAGCAGTGACCTTGGGCCAGGTCAGATAGCTCAGCCGCACACGAGCCCACCCTGGAAAGGAACTGGAAATGGTTACCACCTGGCAGGAGGCCTGAACTTTGTAGTCGACGCCATCCAGAGGCCCCACTGGCCCCACACGCCGGCCCTCACAGCCAGACTCCCAGGCCCTGCAGACTTCAGCAACCCCTACCCCTAAGGTGGGGAGGGCCTCCTAGGGAAGTCAGCAGAGCCCCTGAGAAAGGGGGAGCAAGGCCATTCTAAAGCAGGAAGACACTGCCATCAGGGGCTTTACTTAAACCTGCTGAAGTTGGTTCTTTCAAGCCTTCTTACTCCCAAAGGCCCCCTTCCTGTGACAGCTCTTGACCTCTGGTCAAGCTCTAGAGGCCAACTTCCCTTCCCAGTTACAGCTGGACCACTCCAAGGCCATCTCCCACCCTCGGCACACTCTGACACGAAGGCTGCTGGGAGAGAGCCCTCCGCCTGCCCTCTGTGCAGCTCATCACACAGACCGCTCGAGGGTTCCTCCTGCTGTTCCAGGCAGGGTCTCCAGGGATCAGCAAGGGGACCTAATGGGCAGCACAGTGGGGAGAGCGGCAGGGCTGGGATGTGAGCCCACCAGGAGGGGCCAGCAGGACACTCCCTCCCCAGCACTGGCTTCACCGTTGCTTTCTAGACTAAAAGGGTGAAAGTGGCCAGGGAACCAAGTCCATCACTCAGACCTCAGGCCGGGGGCCCAGAGCTCGGCTGGCCTTCCCAGGCTTGCAGCCACCCACTTCCAACAACACTGACCATTTCAAAGAGGAGGAGGCCGGTCCCAGAAGAAAAGTAGCCACCAGGACTTCCAGTGGCCCAGCCTCTGCAGCAGGATTTTACGCTCCTGAAGATCTCAAGAACCAAACATCTCACGTCACAGGACCCTACAGTTTTAGTTTTTATAGGCCATCCCCTTAAACAATTTATTCCTGCCACTCACACCCAAAATATATTTACGTCAGACACTCAGGAGAAACGGTTTCCAACAGGTACTGTCACGCAGGCATCAAAGAAGCGACCACACAGCTCGCGTAGGCTGCTCGTTTATTAGCACTGGTGCTGCGACACGACAGTTTCCAGTGACGCTGCTGAGCTGTGCGGAGGTGGGACCGTGCGGTGAGGCCCAGGGGGGGTGGAGGGGGAGTGCAGGCTCCTCTACTTCTTCCACTCGTTCTTGTCGTAGTCCCACTTGGCTGAGAAGCCCTGAATCGGGCTGACCTTCATGTCGAGCATCCTCTTGGTCTGCTTGGCCACCCAGTCCTCCTCAAAGGTGTGCGGGATCGGGCCGTACACTAAACCCCAAAACAACGTCATGAGACCACCCTGCCTTGACGAAGCGTCTCTGAGCCCACAGGTCCTGCAGGTCAGGTCTTCCCCAACACATCACACTGGCCGCCAGGCTAGCGAAGTCATCTCCCATGCAACACACACACCCACTCACACACACTCACACACGGGCACGGGAATTCTGGGCACGGACAACTCTCGGTATTATTCCTTTGAGGATAAAAGATTAGCAATGAAGAGCCAAGAGGACCCAGATTTCTCCACAAGACGCAACTCATGGGGCGTCCGGGCTAGCACAGGGTACAGACAGAGCCCCCACCGACTCAACTAGTGAGATCGAATCCACAGGCACGAGTAACCCGTGTCCACAGCAGACCGGGAGGACAGGATTCCCACTGCTGGGAATGGGAAAAGCCCATTCTGCCTGGACACAAAGAACCGAGAGACAGCACGGACTGAGCAAACAAGGCTGACACCGTCAAAGCAGAAACGGAGAAGCCTGAAGACCCAGGACTCGGCTTACTGAGATGCGCTCGGCACTACGGTAACAGTCTGGTGAGCCAGTACAGCGCCACAGAAAGGTGCTATGCCGTACAAAGCAGGGAAGTCATTCACTGCCGAATACAGCCCGCCTTGGACAAGTCAGAGCCCACTTCCACTCGCGTTAACCCGAACCGCCTTCCCAAAGCCAGCCCGCGGTCCTGAACGGCTCCCAGCGCGGAGGTGCCTGCCCGCGCACACACGCCCTCACTCCGCTCCTATGCACCGGACCCAATCCGGGTCTCGTGCGGCTGCGACCCGAGACCCCAGGCCTCCAGCCCCTCCCCACTCACCATAGTACTTCTCCCAAATCAGAATGAGAGCGGTGAAGCCAATGAAGAACATGGCGGCGCCCACAACCGTCTTCCACTCATTTGTGCTCCTGTTCATTTCAGCAAAGCTCTCGTTGAACTTCATGCGGTACACTGGGGAGAGAGCACAGGCATTCGTGGGGATGAGGGCAGCTGCGCCCTCCCCTGCAGGCTCCCCTCTTTCTCCACCCACAGAGCCGGGGGACCAAGGGCGCGTGCCTGTGCTCATACATGCATACAAGGCACACTGAAGGGGAGAAAATGCAGAGTCTGCTTTCGGCTAAAACACCCAGTGATTCCTTCTCTAGATTACGGCACAGGATCTGCGTAATCCCGGAACGTCCACTCCCCTTTCCCAACTGACAGCATTTTGCTGTGCCGAGGTCCCATCAGCAAGCTTCAGAGGACCCGGTCCTGCTCAGCAAGGCAGCAAGAAGCCACAGCCACCGGACCCCCACCTGCCTGCTCCACAACCACGTCTGCCCCGCCCCAGGGACCAGAGCCCCGCGAGCGCAGAGGGGCCTGGCAGAGGCGCAGCCAGCGCACGGAGCCAGGGCCCCACGGGCACCAGCACAGCGGGCCTCCCGAGCACGCTGGTCTCCGGGCAGCACCCCCCAGCCGCAGCCCAGAATCCAGTCAAACCGCTCTCTCCCACGCTCTGCCAACACGCCCGCTTCAATACCCACATTCCACTTTCTCATCCATGGAGAGGCTGCTCCAGGAAGCCTTCTCCTTCTCTTTCAAGGCCTTCTGGCCGGCAGAGAGGTTCCTGACGTGGGCCACGTCGGGCAGGGGGTAGTCACGCCGGTCGACGTAACCCGGGAGAGCATAGTCTTCACTCTTCACGACGCTTCCTATCAAACGCAGTGGACGGACACGTGAATGTTCACATAGGTTCAGAGTTACAAAGCAAGGCACACGCGCCCTGAAGACCTCGTTACCCCGGTGACCTGCAGCCGTGCTCAAGCGGCTCAGGGACAGTCGTGTGAAGGAGGGAGCAAGCAAGCCTGTCCCGCATGGCCCAGACGGCAGAACAAGGGGGAACAGCAGCCCTTCGTCACAGCCAACACGCACCTGCCGGGGCAGCTGTCCCACAGGGGCGGCACGGCCCACGACTGATGGGGCCACACAGAGGGCACCCAAGGACTCCCAGGACACCCTACTAGACTCGAGGAAGGCCCTTATTTTTTTTTTTTAAGATTTATTTATTTGACAGAGAGGGATCACAAGTAGGCAGAGAGGCAGGCAGAGGAGGAAGCAGGCGCCCCGCTGAGCAGAGAGCCTGATGCAGGACTCGATCCCAGGACCTTGAGATCATGACCTGAGCAGAAGGCAGAGGCTTAACACACTGAACCAACCAGCCGCCCCGAGGAGGGCCCTTCTCTCGGAGACTCAAATGAAGGAGGAAGCACAAAACCAATAGAAAACTCGTTAAAGAAACAAGTGTTCAAAGGTCAGAAACCGAAACATACGGCACCGTTCACTATAACAAAACATGCGACCCTTGTCCACTAGAGCCTGCAAGCAAAGAAGCAAAGGGCTCCACAGGGCATCAGGGAGCCACTCACTCCGGGGTTCGGGTTTACCAGGCCCCTACCACGTGCCCAGCGCGCTCTGGACGTCCGAGACCAGGAACGAAGGCGGCTGGTGCGCACATGCCAGAAGCGGGACACGACGGAGACAGGCACGTCATCAGGGGTTACAGAGCGAGGGCTCAGGAGAGAAGAAAGGTGCGGCAGAGGAAGGGACTCGGGGGCAGGTGCGCAAACGGGCAAACAAGACCCGACGCTCAGGAGAGGGAGACCCCTGTGCTCGACGTGGACAGTCGTGTACTCGGCGAGTCACAGAACACGGGTTTGCTCTTTTCCTAAGGCTGTACACCGTGTGTTTCCTTACACATACACGTAAGTGTGCACGCAGAACTCCTGGCAGGATAAACCCTACTCGTTGTCAGTGGGGAGAGGACAAAATGGGGATTTCTGATCACAAATAGAAACTTCAGGGCCTTAAGACAAGCATGCATTCGGGTAGTACTCAAGGAAAGAGGAGAACAGTTCAGAAAGCAGGAAAGAAAGGATAACTTTACTTTTATTTAAAGGTTTCCCTAAATAAAGCTGCTGAAATCTGCTTTTTCAGGTCTATCGTACATCTGCCAAGAAAATTTTGTGATCCAAACTGGTCTGGAACTATGAAGTCCTGCAGAAACACTCCACTTCCATTAACTTATACCAATGACTAAATTCTCCCAAGTCATGTTAACAAGAGTTAAAATACATTTCACCTCAAAGTAGAATTTCTTGCGAGGCTGATCTTTACCATGCAAATGGCCAGGATGCTTACATACACCTGAGCTTATGCCCAAAAAATTTAAGTAGAAATGACTAGAACTACTTTCCAACTTTAAAATTCTAAGTTCAATTAAAACGAGTGCACTAAAAAGAACGGCTGTACACCAGCGCTCAGCTCGCACGTTAATTACTACAAACAGAGGTGAACTGGGGTATGAGAACATTCTAAACCTGACTGCCGTGGTCAGGACACAACTCGGGGACTGAAATGAAAACCACTCGAGGGCACACTTTCAACGGGCGGAGGCCTGCTGTGTGAATTACATCTCAATAAATTCTCATAACCGTGGAGCACCCTGAGCATAAAATCGCATTTTCTAGAACGAGGACGGCAATCTGTGATCTCAGGGCTGCCAGGGGGCCTCAGGATTTTGGCCTCAGTCCCCCCACACCCCGCGAAGACTAGCATCCCAAGCGTTCTTTTAGAGAGCGAGCCAGAGAGAAGAGACTTCTGCATTCGAGTGAGCATCTTGCCGTCTGTCCTCAGCTGGGTTCTTCACTGAGGCTCTGCTGAGGAAGCCCAGGGCATGGGAGCTGCCCCCTCAGTCAGACGTGTCCCTGCACCAGCACCGAGCACAGCGGAGGCCGCCGGCGGTGCATCACCACGTTACTGTCCTGTGCGGAAGCGGTCTGTGCCTTCAGGTACGACCTGCATGACTAACAGTTAAAAACAAAAGGACAAGGCTCGTTCAGGAGCCGGCGGCGCCATGTGCCCGCTGCACGAACACACGACAATGAGGAGGCAGGTCCTCGGCCGCACAGAGCTTGCACTCTAGAAGCAAAGACAGACACTACACACAAAACTCAGCGTGTCACTGCCTCAAGCAAAGACAAAGCAGGGCAGTGTAGGACAGGCAGCACCTTCGCAGTGGCCGGCCAGGAAAGGCTCTCCTAAAGTAACCTTTGCACTGAGGCCGACAGTAAGAAAAAAGCTCCCGCCCACAGCTCTGGAGCTGCGGCAGGAGCAGCAGCCCGCTGCCTGCGAGGACTGTACCACCAGGGGCTGGACGCCAGCAACGCTGGAGGGCTAGTGTGGGTAATGCCGTCTGCTTCTCTGAACAGTGTGATGACATCAGAAAGGCTAGCGGCAGATCACAACTGAGGCAGAAGCCACTCAAGGATTTCAAAAAGGAACTATTTTAGGGGCGCCTGGGTGGCTCGGTCATTAAGCCGCTGCCTTCAGCTCGGGACATGACCCCAGGGTCCTGGGACTGAGCCCGGTATCAGGCTCCCTGCTCAGCGGGAAGCCTGCTTCTCCCTCTCCCATTCCCCTTGCTTGTGATCCCTCTCTTGCTGTGTCTCTCTCTGTCGAATGGATAAAATCTTTAAAAAAAAAAAAAAGGAACTATTTTAATTTCCTCTGCCAAAACAATACCTCAGAATAAGTTATAGCCAATGCCACCATGAGGAGAAAGATGTTGGATTCTTACAAAAAACCAGAACGACCAAAGGGACACAAGGAACTCTGGGTAGAGGTGATGGAGATGCTGTAGGTCCCGGCTGGGGTCACGGTTACACACCCATGAGCTTATCAAAATCCACAGAACATTACACCTAGAAAGAATACATTTTACTTTCCACAAATTGTACCTTGAACAAACTAAGCAAATAAAAAAAGCTAAGAAAATATATAAGCAAAGCCAAAATAGCAACAAAATATAATGTGTCATAAACGACTTTCTAGGCTTTTAATGAAGGAGTGTGTCTTTCCATACATA
Organism: Taxidea taxus jeffersonii; assembly: GCA_003697995.1. NCBI lineage: Eukaryota > Metazoa > Chordata > Mammalia > Carnivora > Mustelidae > Taxidea > Taxidea taxus. The sequence goes on from ML103106.1 coordinate 79,489, forward strand.
CTCGTTAAATGAAAATCTTTCATCACTTATTCAGTTAAGTAGTATCTCAATGATACTCTTGTGAAAATGGTCAGGCACCTGGGTGCTCACCTGACTAAGCGTCTACCTGAGGCTCAGGTCACTGGGATTGAGTCCCACATCGGGCTCTCTGATCAGCAGGGAGTCTGCTTCTCTCTCTCTCTCTGCCTAACTCGCTCTCAAAATAAAATGAGGGGGCGCCTGGGTGGCTCAGTGGGTTAAGCCTCTGCCTCCGGCTCAGGTCATGATCTCAGGGTCCCAGGATCAGGCCCCGAATCCGGCTCTCTGCTCAGAAGGAGGCCTGCTTCCTCCTCTCTCTCTGCCTGCCTCTCGGCTTACTTGTGATCTCTCTGTCAAATAAATAAATAAATAAATAATCTTTTTTAAAAAAAGACAGAAACTTAATTTAAAAAAATTAATAAAATTGGGGCGCCTGGGTGGCTCAGTGGGTTAAAGCCTCTGCCTTCGGCTCAGGTCATGATCTCAGGATCCTGAGATCGAGCCCCACATCGCTGCTTCCCCCTCTCTCTATCTGCCTGCCTCTCTGCCTACTTGTGACCTCTGTCAAATAAATAAAATCTTTTTAAAAAAATAAAATAAGGAAAATCCTAAGAAACAAAATAAATAAAATTATCTGTGTCCACAGCGTTATCCTAGGCAGTTTAAGGAACAGAGGAAAATGTAAGACAACAGTATTAGCAATTCAAGGACACAATTTCAGGGAAAAATTCACACATAAAGCAGTTACTGATTACTGACCCCAAGATACATAAACCTTGCTCTCCAAATTCCTAATCACTATTCAAGCCTGACCCCTCACTAACACAACCTTCCCCATGAATTTGCATTTTGTCCTTTTGCTCTCCCCCTGTCTGGAACGCCGCAGCTGTGTGAGCACGAACTTAAACCTCTGGAGATTAGCAGTGAAGCACCTGCCTTCAGCTCAGGTCATGACTGGGATGAAGACCCCCATCAGCTCCCTGCTCAGTGGGGAGTCTGCTTGTCCCTCGGTTTCTTTGCCCATTTGTGCACGCCCTCCCTTTCTCTATAATAAATAAATAAAATATTTTTAAAAACAAAAACCTAGGAGGTTAAAACTACTTATCCTTGAGCACAGTAAAGCTTCTTCTGAAGAAAATATTCCTGAACCCCAGGCCAGGCTAAATGGTTCTCCTCAAGGACTGTCACTTAATCAAACACTGCCTTCACGCATCTGTCCCTCTCCCGACTGCTCCAGGCTCCAAGCTAAGCTCTTTACAAATATTCCAGGTGAGAAAACAAATTCCTGCACGTTAAGTTGCTCGTCCAAGACAGACATGAGATTAAACTCTGCTCAGGCTCAGATGTCCAGGCTCTGCCCCTTCCGAGCCCCAATAATGTATACGGTACTGAAGAAAATCGGTTGCGTGTTTTTTTGGGGGGGAGAGAGGAGATCGTTAAAATCAAGTATGGTGGACATCTCTTGAAAGGGGTGGAACCTGAACCTGAAAAAAAGGGAAAAGGAAGGGAAAGGTGGGAAAGAAATAGCAACATAAATAAGTATCAAAACTAGTATTCAGTATGATTAATATTCTGTAAGCTAAAAGTAGGCCCTGTTAAAATATTTTTACCTCCCTCTAAAGTCCCGGAGTAGCGGAATCAGGATCTCTGACACCTTGGGTCACCGGTGTTTGAAACTCCAGCACGAGGGCAAAATGAAATGAGCTCAGCCCATTCAGAAGAAAAATTACACTTACCATGGGCTCGCACACACACAGAGGTGGAAATCGCCCGCTTGCCGATCAGGCTCAACACTCTGGTAGCCAACATTCTGAAAGATAAAAACGTGCACCTTCTCCATGAACGAGGGCAAACACCATTAGGAATCAATCCCAGGGCATCTCATTCTTGCTTTCTGGGGCACCTGGGTGGCTCAGCGGGTTAAAGCCTCTGCCTTCCGCTCAGGTCATGATCCCAGGGTCCTGGGATGGAGCCCCACATCAGGCTCTCTGCTCCGCAGGGAGCCTGCTTCCTCCTCTCTCTCTCTGCCTGCTTGTGATCTCATTCTTGCTTTCTTCCCCACCGCACAGATGACCCTTTCTTCCTTAATTGACTCTGAATTCAGAAATAACCGCCACGAGGTCTTTCTTCGCAGTCCATCGGCTTTGACGGGGCTGCCTTTCAAACCAAACGCCCTAACGCGCCCACGCTGCGGGAAATTAGTAGAAAACTGGCTTTCTTAAGAGACACGGAGGAGTATTTTCCTAAGACTGGAAAGGGCAGGAACTCGCCAGCGCTGGGTGACCAATATGGGCTCCACTGTCCGGCGGGAAAGAATACACAGCTGGCAGGGAGCGGCCTGCAAGGCGCGCCCTGGACAGTTGACTGAGGACCTAGTCCGCGCGCAGCACAGAAAGGGACATCGCGCAGGGCGGCTGCCAGCCCCGCCTGGCCCACGTCCAGCCCCTGCGGACAACGGATGACCTGGATGACCCACCTCTCCCCTGGGTCCTCCCAGCTTCGGGCCCGGCTCGGCTCTCCCCCTAGCTCCCCCTGCTTTAAAACGGACTCGCCGACGACGAGAGGGGCTGCGAGCGCGTTTGAAAAACACGCCCTCCACGACGTCAGGGCTGGGCTCGCTCGCTCCCCCGTCTTCTCTCCGCGGGCCTGGGCCGCGCGTGGGCGGACACCGGGCGGCTGCGGCGCCGCGAGGCGCAGCGCCTCTCCGCAGCCCCGTTCAACCCGGGCGGTGGCGCAGCGGTCGCTGGAGGGCTGCGGGCCCAGGCCGCCGCGCGGACCCCGAGCCCCGCCCTCGGTCGCGGGCGCCCCAAGGTCAGAGCCCGCACGCAGCCCGCGGCCGTGGCGGCGCAAACGCGGCCGGGCCAGATGCTGCGGGGCGTCACACAGGCCGCGACGCCGCGGCCCCCGAGCCCCAGCCGGGCGGTCTCAATGTCACCGGACTCCGAGGCCCAGCCACTGCTCCCGCCTGGCGTCGGGGCGCCGAGCCGCCGGCACACTCGCCCGCTGGCTCCGGGCCCCTGGCCCTCCCCGGCCCCGCGGCGAGGGCCGCCTGCAGCCCGCCGCCGCTCACCTGCCGCTGCCCGCCGCGACCGCCGCGACCGCCCTCCGCGCCCCGGCTGCCAGCGACCGGAAGAGAGCGAGGGGGCGCGCGGAGCACCACGGGATCGAGGAGGACCCGGCCGCGCCGGAGGTCACCCGAACGGAAGCGGAGAGGCGCCGCGAGCGTCGTAAAACGCCGGGCCGAGCCGCTTTACGGCGGCGCCGAGAAACCGCTTTACGGCGGCGCCCGGCCAGAAGCGCGAGCGGAGGGTGAGGCGGGTGCGGCGGCCTCTCCCGCCCGGAGTCGGTGTGTGAGGAGCCCAGCCGGCAGCCGGGCCGGGCCTGCGTGGGCCTCCGCCGGCCGCGGGGCCGCGCCGGGCAGCCGCCGCCTCGTCCCGCTTCTCCGCTGAGGCGCCGCGCGGCCGGGCAGGGATCCAGGCCTCCGCCGGCTCCGGGGCCTCCGGGGCCCGGCCGGGCTCAGCATGCCCGGGGTGAAGCTGACCACGCAGGCTTACTGCAAGATGCTGCTGCACGGCGCCAAGTACCCGCACTGCGCCGTCAACGGGCTGCTGGTGGCCGAGAAGCAGAAGCCGCGCAAGGAGCACCTGCCGCCGAGCGGCCCGGGCGCCCACCACACCCTCTTCGTGGACTGTATCCCCCTCTTCCACGGCACCTTGGCCCTCGCCCCCATGCTGGAGGTGGCCCTTACCCTGGTAAGCGCGGGACGGGCGGCCTCCCCTCCGCCCGGGTGTGCGGGCGGCGCCCGCGGGACGCGCCCCTCCTGCGATCGCCGCGACGGGGGCCGGGGTGCGGCGCGGGGCCGCTGGCGGAGCAGGAGCCGTGCCGGGCGCTCTCCGGGGCGCGTCAGGGGGCGGGTCGTGGTCACTTCTTCGAGCTCGTGGCCTTTTTAGAAACAAGCCGCCGCCGGGGGCCGTGGCCTCGCAGCGTTGCCGTCGGGCTGGGTGTGTTGGGACGTAGACGCTGGAGCTTGGTTCCCGCGCTGCGTCCCCGAGCACGTGCCTTGTCTGCCGCGGGTGGAGACGCCGTGGTTCCGGGGACCTCAGCACACCGCGCCCCCAGAGTCGAGGCACGTCTAGGAGGGTATCGTTGGTGGCGCGGGCGCGCGTCCCCTTGAAGGTGCGTACGGAGAACGCCCGGGTCCCCGCTAATGACCTAGCCACGCTGCGCCCTTGCGTTAAGTTTGCTTGCTTTAAGTAAGCTCTGCCCCAGCGCGGGGCTTGAACTCAGCACCTCGGGGTCGGCAGCCGGGCGTCCCCTGGAAGGCACCCGGGGTTTCAAACGTTAGAGGCTCTTTGTGACATTGGAAAGACCTTTTTGGCCGGCGCTCTGAGGTGTCTGCTCCAGGGACGGCCCTGTTGCAGCGGGAGGGGCAGCTTGAGCATGCAGGTCGTCTGGCGGGCCGCGGAGATGTAGGCGGTGGCCGTGGCCGGCCACCTGTGAGGTCCCCCAGTAGTCAGCCCCTCCCGTAACCTCAGAGCTGCCTCAGTGCCTGAGTTGATGCCGTTTCCTTTTCACTTAAATGTAAGCTACGGTCCTAAAAAGTTCGCTCCTAGAAAAAGTAGTAAGTTGGAGATGTAGGCAGAGCTCCTTTGTCTGTGCTTAACACCAAGCGGAATGCAACCGTTTCGTGATTCACCGCGTTATGACACCCATGTAAGCAGGAAGTACCCCGGGGCCAACGGTCCCGCCCTGAGGTTACCGGGCACATCTTGGAGTGCCTGTTAAACTGAGCCGTGGTGTGAGTCTCTTCACAGGATCTCCGGAGAGGACGTGGGTGAGTCGTAGGCATTTAGAAAAGCGGTCATTTTAGCCCTTGAAGAAACGCACTGTCAGTACCCGATCATCGCTGAGGTGTGCATGGGTGTAATGCCTGTCTTTTCATCCAGCTGCCTTCATTACTCTGTTCTCGGGACTCGCAGGGTGGTTGGATACGTGAAGCGCAGGGACTTGCAGGGACCTAGATTTACCAGGAGCATGAATGCAAGATGGTCCGTGCCAGGCCTGTGCTGGGCTGTGGGTCACCAAACCTGCCAAGCCCTTGAGCTTGCAGGAAGCAGAGAGTACAGTACCAAAGAATAAGTGGTGCAAGGGCTCAAGCAGAAAGTGGTGAGAGGCCCCTAGCTAACCCAGGCTTGCAGAGCGAGGGAAGGCAGGCTGCCTGGAGAAATGGACATGCAAGGAGTGACACAGTGGGTCAGCCATGGTAATGGTGGTGGGTGTAGGGGGAGGTGAAGGGAGAGCATTCAAGGCAGAGGGACCAGTGTGTGCAAAGACCAGGAGAAAATGGGGTGGGGAGGGGCACTAGAGCGTAAAGGGACCAGGGGCAGAGAGGGGTGAGCAGCAGACAGATTCCATTGTACAGCAGCTTGCAGATCACACGGAGAAGTTGGGGCGCCGTCATGAGGATAAAGGGAAGCCACTGGAGGAGAGTGGCACAGCTGGATTTGCGTCCCGCAGCGATGGCTGCAGCCTACAGCAGGGAGACGGAGTGCGTACGAGACCAGAGGCAGAGGCTGCCCAAACTGAGTGCAGTGTGCATGCGGAGGAGACAGGTCCGAGAGACCAGGAGGAAGAGTCCATAGGACTCGTTGACTAATCACGTGTGAACAGAGGAAGAAGGAAACAAGGGAGACACCTTGGTGTCTGATTTACGCATTGGAAGACAGTGGTGCCATTTACTGAGAGAAAGTGAAGATGATCCAGTGGTGAACGCTGAAAATGGGTCTGGAGTTTAGAAGGTGAGGGGCTGGAGACGTAGATTGAGAATCGGTAGCTTCTCAGTGACTGTTGAAGCTGGGAGAGCAGGCCGTACAGGGCAGCGTGTGGAAGGAGGAGCTGTTGCTTCTGCAGGGTGGAAGGAAGAAGAGTCGGCCAGAGGGCCGAGGTGTATTGCTTTAAATCCACTTAAAATCCTATCAGAAATACCTAAGCACCTTAAAGACAAACTTGAGCCTCAGTTGGGATGGTCAAAGTATTACTAGTGCTTTTCATCCTTAAGGAACCTTCACGGGTGAAAGTGTTATGTTACTGTTATGAGATATAAGCGCAGCACTGGAGGGAATTAGACAAACTCTAAGCAACTGCCTTGGAGTCGCTTTATGTGAATTTTCCCCGAGGAGCAGAGCTGCCTCCCAAACCAGTTACGCAGGGAGAGAAGATGCCCAGAGGAGACCTCGACTCTTAAAATAGCCCACTGCCATCAGGCTGTTAAGAGGGAGAGGGGCACTGCATGAGGCCCTGTTTGGGCCTTGCTCCCCGTGTCACTCCACTGCACCCTGACCCTCAGCTTGCTGCACTTCCCTCAGACAAGCCCATCAGTGTTTAAGGCTCCCGCCCAGCAAAGTTAAGTCTAAACTAGAATCTCTGCAACAGCTTTTTTTTTTTTTTTTAAGTGGAGCCCAGCTCGGGGCTTGAACTCACAACCCTGAAATCAAGACCTGAGCTGAGATGAAGGGTCAGACACATAACCGACTGAGCCACCCAGGCGCCCCCTCTGAAAAATTTTTACTGCAATTAAGGTATTTAGGTTTGTGCCATTCAGCGTGTGACTTAGTAACGTTATACCCTGAAGGCAATGAAAAATCTCAGCATATGGAACCATACTTTATCAGTATATCAGCTGTGGTAGATGTGATGTTACTAAGGCTTCTAAATCCATGAAACTACATAAGTAAGGCTTTATTCTCGTGCCTTTTTTCTATTCAGGGACTTTCATATTGTAGTTATTTTTAGTAAGTGGGAAAGACTGACTTGATATGCAGTCAGTCCATCAAAGGGCAGCAGCAGATTCCTTTGAAAAGCTTTTCATTATAATTTTCCACTTAAAATCCTTGCATTTCTGGGTGCTTTTCGTTTTAAGTACTTATGCCTGTTATTTATCTTATAACCCTTTGACGTAGGTAGTGATGGAATTATTTCTAATAGCCAAAACCCATAAAATGTTAGCAGGAAAATTAGCATAGATCTGCTGTTTCTGTAATCCCTTTTTGTCCTTTTCCCCTAGTCGATTTCCTAGTTCTGTGGAGCAGCTTTTGATTGCATTCTGCCGAGATGATTTTCTTATTTGCCATTTGGCCTGATCACCTTGATTTTAGCCCAGAATTCTTTCTGCTGCCTCTTTGTGTGCCTTCTCTGTGCTCATTTGCATGGGCTACTGTCCTCTAGCTCTTCCCTAGCCATGTTTTCTCTCCAGAACAGTGACACTGACATGTTAGCCAGGGAGAGGGAGACGGCTGCTCCCGTCCTCTTTTCGGTTCTTCCCTCTGAATTTCACCCTCTCCCCTTTGCTTTCAGAGCTCTTTCATGGCTTCAGCTCCTTCCCAAGCCATAGAAAAACCAGTCTCCCACTTGAGAAGGAGCTTTTCTTCTCAGTGAATCTAGCTGGCCCTCTCCTTAGGCTCACAGACACCCTCAGCTTTTAAGTGGCAAGTGGGAGTGACGCCCTCCTCAGAGTGGCTCTTATCCGTTCTCTCTTACCTGCTTTGTGGCGATGGCATGCTTAGTCGTATGAGGTAGGTAATAGTGCTTTGCAGATTATAGTGTCACACGTGCAAATGCAGGCAGGTTTGCAGAGAGGAGCCGCTTTCTTTGTACAGAGCTGAACTGGGAATGAACGAGTAGGGCCTGGTGCCTTTAGTAGTTCTCCTGTGTACCTGAGATGAAACAAGCCAGAAAGGCATTGGACAGAGGGTGGCAGGCTTATGCACGGTGGAAGTGCCCTTCTTCCCCTCTGGAAGGTGAAAGAAACTACAAAGTAAATGTGAAATTAGTCCCTGTATGCAGTCAGTTGTACTAAGTTGACATCAGGTTTGAGAGTGCTGTCCTGAACCGTGGTCTTCATTCGGTTAGTTCACAGGATATGTGGCAGGAGAGCAGGGAAAATGGAAAATGGATTCACAGGGAACAGAGGTCAGACAGCTGCTCAGTTCTTTTGCCATGACCTGTCCCACTCGGGCACAGATTGACTTGAGTGAGCAAGCTGCCTCTCAAATCCACTAAAGCTTTTCGTTACTGAGCCGTTTGGGCTTTCTGCAGGATTCTGAAGCCCCTCAAGCCCTGCCCACCCATCCTCGCCTCCCCCCCGCTCGCTGTGCTCACCGTCTGCCCACCGACTTGTACTACACTCCAGGTCACTGTCACCCAGGAAAGTCTGGCTCCATTTTTGAAACCGCCAAAGAAAATGCTTCCATCTTATTAAAAACTTGTTCACGCAACCTCTCTGCAGGCTCTGGTACCTGGTGGGAGCCCTTAGTTCTACATGCACCCTTTTGTGTTTTCCATTTTTCATTTGTGTGTCTGTCTGGACCACTGTGGACAGGCTGTACATGCCCACCATAAGCATCCTTACACGGTCACCTGGGTGCCTCAGTCACTGAGGCTCTGACTCTTGGTTTCTGCCCAGGTCATGATCTCATGGGTTATGGGATCAAGCCCCACAGTTCCAGACTCAGTGGGGAGTCTGCTTGGGGAATCTCTCCCACTGCTCATATGCACTCACTCACTGTTTCTCAAATAAATATTTAAAAAAAAAAAAACTAAAATAAGCATCTTTACAGTTAACTTGGTTGTCCTTGTTTGAATCATACGAAAGTTTTAAAACCAAGCCAGAGCTTTAATGACCTGGTTTGCTTTTGGGGCAGTCTCTTCAGAGAGTTCTACTAGAAGTTCAAGGTCATGACGCCATTTTTCTCCTGGAATTGGTTAGGTCCTTATGTTTGTCACAAGAATCACCTTTACACCAGGTACTTTGTGTGCTCCCTGAGGGGACAGATGCGGGGTGATACCGTGTGCCTCTGCTGGGGATCAAGTCCCCTACTATACCTCCCTCCCAGGAAGGGATCTAGGAGCAGCTTAGACTGCTCACTAAAGACAGCTCTTGGGAGTGGTCAGAACAGCAGCAGCAGCAAGTAATAATCCCTGTATTAAATGTAGCTGCAGTCAGCCAGAAGTGGTCCCCCAACACGTCTGCATCTTAATACTCGGAACCTGTGACTCTGTGTCCTTACTTGGCAAAGGGACTTTGCAGATGAGATTAAGATAAGGACCTTGAGGCAGGGAGACGAACCTGGGCTATATGATGAGCCCCTTCCTTCTTAGAAGGAAATAGGAAAGGCAGGGTCAGAGAAAGGAGATGTGACTGGGAAGCAGAGGTCAGACTGATGCAGCCACCGGTCAGGGAATGTGGGTGACCTGTAGATGGTGCGTGAGACAAGTAGTGGATTCTCCCCTGCAGCTTCTAGAAGGAATCAGGCCTCCTGGCTCATTTATTTATTTATTTTAAAGATTGTGTTTATTTGAGAGAGGGAGAGAGCACAGAGGAAGCAGCCCACTCCCTGCTGAGCAGGGAGCCCCATGCTGGGCTCGATCTCAGCACCCTGAGATCAGGAACTGAACTGAAGGCAGACATGCTTAACCGACTGAGCCCCCCAGATGCCCTTATGCTGACCCATTTTAGACTTATCTTTCGTTCTGACTCTGGATAAAAGGACAAGCCTCCCCAGAGAGCCAGGAGAGGGACGCCCAACTGGTCAGCAAGGACACACTCAAGAGGCTGGTCTTTGAGTAGGAGCGAAGGCTGAGAGGGCTACACTGAAGGGGAGGCTGATCTTTGGGGTTTGAGGTCAGGGAATGCGGCAGATGCCAGATTTTAGAGCCAAGCTCTGCCCTTTGGTGCTGCAAAGAGACAGGTTTAGAGGAACAGGAAAGAAATTGCCGTAGTAAGCAGCAAGAGAACGTTTCTGGAACCTGTTCCTTTAAGAGGTGATA
>ML103107.1:0-12894 GCA_003697995.1 Taxidea taxus jeffersonii
AGTTCTTATTGTGATGAAAAAAAAGTGGCTGTAACAGTATATGAAAGAAAATGATGTTGTTTCTAAAATGAAGGTCACAACCCAAATCTATTTGCCTTCTATTATGTGCCACATTAAAGAGTGGTGTGTTCTGGGATTTACCCAGTAGTAAAATTACTCTTCAGAAGTTCATGAAACTTTTCCCCCTGCAACTATGCATTCAAAACTCATGCTATGCAGATAATAACTAATAAGCCCAAGGTTTTCTGTACATTATTTCAATTAATTCACAATTATCTCAAGGGGAAGATGAAAAATGGAATAACTGAGCATTAGAGAGGGTAAAGAATTCATCTAAAATCACTCCATCAGGAGATGGTGAGGCCAGGACTTAAACCCACCATAAATGATTCCGCAGCTACACTCCTAACCATGAAGTAAGTGACTTTGGTGATGCCGACAGGAGGGGAAGGTGGTGTCCTTGAGGTCTGTCTGTGAGATCTTTAGCTGCTTTATTCTTTTGGGGTATTTCTAAGACCTTACTAAATATTTGAACGAAATTTTAAAAACCTGCTTTGTTATGATTATAGAACCATAACGTCATCATTAAGCATGTTCTTGGTAAGCTATAGAAGATGGCAGGCAAATGCAATTCATCAGGATGAGAATGAAATAAATTATTTGTTCAGGTATTTGAAAGGACAGGACAAGGTAGAGTCTACCTCATATATATAATGAATATATTTATATTTATAATAAACATTATTATATTATTAATATTATATATAAAAATATTATTTATTAGAAAGAAGATTTAGAAAATCAGGTGAAATACTAGCTAGAATGACTCTAGAACTGAGCAAGAAAGATGCTATCTTGTTCTGGTTTTGAGAACAGAAGTAGAGATGGCTACTCACTGATTAGTTCCCCTTTTCTAATTTTACATATAGGCATTTTTCAAGTAATCTAATGTAGAAGTTCTTGTCAAAATGAACAAACAGATATTCTGCTAAATCACCTGTTAAAAGTAACAGCTTATAAAGAAAAATGAGATTGGATTAGACTACTCAAAGCTTATACAATTATAACCAGTGAGTTAACCAAATTAATAACTCTACCAGTATAAGATTAAAAATCAAAAGAACATTCATTAATAAGGATACTTTTAAGTTAATAAATACAAAAATGCTACAGCACTTACTTGACAAAGTAAGTGAAAAAAAATAAGATAACTTGATGGAAGATTGTATAATATAGGATTGCTGCTGTTGAGTTATAGAAACAAAAGTGAAAAGCACGGATATTGGTATTTGTTATGTTTTTTCAGTGTTCTCTCTTGGAAAATATTTCGTGAAAGCTAAAAAATAAATACAAATCAAAAAGCAAATATAAATGAAAGTAATTTTGTTGGAAAACTGTATGAAAATAAACATATACCCCTTACCACAGATTTAATCAGAACACTTTTGCCATCATCTTCCCAGAGATGTTGTAAACTTATTTAAACCATCCTCCATATTAAGAAAGAAAAGGTAAAAAAGCAAAACAAAAGAAAAGTAAGAAAAAATGGTAGCTCCTTTGTTTCCCAAAAACTTCCCTGATATTTCTCATGAGCCACAGCCAACTTATAAGTAGAACTAAACATACACACACATACAATTAGTTGAACCAGGTTCAGAATTTAGTCTGACTTAGTGATATAAATGAACATTCTGGTTAGCATCATTGCTCTGGATTGATTGTTCAGCTGACAGAGAGCTCCAGTCTTCCCCAACTCATTTCCTAAATGGCATTACACTGTAGGGGGAGGGAAATATACCAAACCAAGGCATTCAGAGGATACTTTGCTTCTGTACTAATATGTACTTGAGCTCTTGCTGGCATCTTCTGAGGTATACTTGGGCTGATTGATTACCTGGTATGATATTGTCATTTATAAAAAGAAATACATATTTGTTCATCATCCCCTCTTCTAGCACAGAGTTTCTAAAACCCTTGGAGAAATTCCAAAGTGCCTTTTGTTTTCTTAATTAGGTGACTTTTAGAATGCCCCTGAGTCACCTAAGGATAAGGGCTCTTTGCTAGGAGAACCAAGCCTGTGATTAGAGGTTTGGAATTTTCAGTCCCACATCACTGACCTGGGAGAGAAGAAGGGTTAGAGGTTGAATCAGTTGCCAATAGCCAATGCTTTAATTAGCTATGCTCATGTAATGAAATTTCCCTAAAAATCTGAAAGGACAAAGTTCATAGGGTTCTTAAATTGGTGGATATGGAAAGATTCTGGGATAATGGTTCCCTTAGAGAGCCTGCAACCTCTACACCCATTTTCCATACCTTGTCTTATCTCAGCCATCTGGATGTTCATCTGTGTGCTTTATCATATCCTTTTATAATAAACAGGTAATTCAGTGAGGGAATGTTTCCTGAGTTCTGTGAGCTACTCTAACAAATTAACTGAACTCAAGGAAAGAGTCTGGAAACCTCTGATTTACAGTCAATTGGTGAGAAACATAGGTGACAACCTGGGCTTGAGATTAGTATCTGAAGTAGGGGGCAGTCCTGTAGGACTGACCCTTTACCCTGTGGGATTTGACAGTATCTCCAGATGGATAGTGTCAGAATTAAGTTAAATGGTATACCCAGAGTGCCTGGGTGGCTCAGTTCGTTAACTGTCCAACTCTTGATCTCAGCTCAGCTGTTGATCTTGGGATCCTGATTTCAGGCCCCATGTTGGGCTCCGTACTGGCATGAAGCCTACATAAGAAAAAAAAAAGTTAGTATACCTGACGGGTGAACTGGTGCTAGACCATTGCTTGTATGTGTAGGGAGCTTTCCCTCCACACAATGGAATTGAGTCCAGAATCCTATTACATGGGCATTCTCTTTGCATGGCTACTGAAGTCTGTGGTTGAGATAATAGTGGTGCCTTTATATTTTTGTCTCAGTCAAAATTCAGGTTCTTACCCTGCTGACTCCCCATCCTTTTGCTTCTTTTTGCCCTGCAGATGTCTCTGAGGGTCCACCATATATGTCATGAAGCCCCTGAGCTAGGGGGTCAGTGCCATTGTCTCAGTGGATAGATCTGGACTTTCCCCCACTGAACGTTGGCAGGACAGCTAGCTCTTAATTCAGCATGCAGATTTGCAGGGAACTGAAGAAGAAGCAACTGGGCAAGAGAGACACTCTCTCTGCCTAACTGTCCTGAAGTTGCCTCATTTCCACCAAAAACTACCTGATATAGATAGTACCTTTCCTTCCAGAATCATACATCCAATTCCAGGGGAAAGTTCCCTGCCTTGGGCATCTCTCTAACATAAAGAATACCCCTGCACCTCTCTAAGCTGAAATCTGCCAAAGCAATGCACCCCAGGCTTTTCTCTCATCCCTGTCTCCTCTCATTGTGTCACAAACCACTTGGCCAGAGGCGTCAGCCTTTTTCTTCCACTCTGGTCAAGACTGACTTCTACATTATTTTGCTCTCCTTCTTGTGGTGGCAGGTGTCCCTTCTGCCCTCTCATAAACTCTGATGAGAGAGTAAATCAAAACCTGCTCATGGATAAGGAATATTATTTGAAATATATATTGAAAATATCTTCAGGGCAAAAGTAGCCATTTCACATTTTTGCTTCCATCTAAACCATTGTTTGAAGAAAGACTTGGTTTTGCAGTTTAAAATTTTGATAAAGAGATGAATGGAACTAGGGAGTGCTGAGGGAAAGCAAATAATAGGGAAAAGGATGATTTTAGCAACATAAGGTAAGCAACATAGTAACCTTGTGAAGATGCAAATGAATGATTCAGACAGGGTTAGTCAAGAGTTACAATTTAGATTGCAGAGAGAAGCATAATTATGGCTAACACCAGGAAATATAGTTTCAGAGACAGCCTTAAAGCACTGAAGTCCAGAGTCTCTTGTGTATTAGAGGCTGGATGACAGGGGGAGGGGTAATTAAGAGAATGAATAATAAAGATTTATAATTAAAGGTCTGGCATACAAATGTTGTGATAGAGAAGTCTAATCATCTATATAAAATATTAAATTATTATATTAATCTAGCATTTGTTAAAAATGAATAAACACTTAGGTAAGGTAGTCAATTGCATGATGTACATTTCATTTGTGAGTGCTTAGACTACAATGTAAGAATGTAAAGAAAAAAGAAAGAAAGGAAGAAAGAAAAGGAAAGCCGGATTCCTGCTATATAATCAGGGTTTCTTCTTCACAGACAGGTATAGCATGCTGCATGGGAAAGATAACAGTGTTAATAGACGACAGAGACAAAGCAGGACCTCTGTTCCCATTTTGTTTCTGCTTTTTTTTTTCCTAGCAAAGAAATTGGACTAAAATAGAAAGAATAGGAAAAAATTTAAAGAATAGAACAAATATTGTAAAACAGAACTTGAAATCCAAATTAGCCAAGGAATGGAGAAGAAACCCCTTTCAAGGAATTAAAATATCTGATTCTGATATATAAGCGAATTTGCTGAATGAATGAGCAAAACTCATTGTTCAGAATCACCACAGCAAGTTGGGAAATCACCAAGAATGAAAAGGATATCAGAAAACTATAAATAAAGGCAAACTCATCGTCAAAGCCAAGAAAATGCTTGGTATTGTAACGAAACCATTGTAGGGTGGGTTATAAAAGCAGTATTTCTGATCTCCAGTATGAATATGTGACAAAATGTCAGCATTTTATCATTGTCTTCCTGGAAATTATTCACAAGCACAAAGAGATGTAAAACAAAAATATAAAAATCTATTTTAGGGGGATGAACTAAGAGTCCACTATGACTCTGGATTCACAAACAGTTGATGAAGGGAAGTAGAATCTGCCACCCTAAAATATGTCTCTGGCATAATGACTATCTTGAGATGGTTATTTTTAAGAAATTACACACAGGAGAAGCTCTGAAAACTGAGTGAAAGTTGCACTTTTGTAAGAGACATTTACATTTATAAGTCAAGTTGCCATTTGTAAGGGTGTCTCCCTCTTTGTACCAGAAAGAGGAGGATGTCCAAATCTCTAGAAACTGTTATCAAGAGATAAGAGACCTACCTAAATCTATGTAACACCATATCCTCATTTACTGTGCTTTTTGTGATAACCTCACATAGCTGGTCTCCCTCCCCCTCCCCAACATCTTTCTTTTGTCTTTAGCTGGAGATAGTATTTAAGGTAGTGGTTTGGGCCATTATGGACAGTTACTCAGTTTTCCTGGGTCTCTCCCATATATAAAGAAGTATACTATATAGATAAGTTTACATATACTTCTATATATAGAAGTTTCATACTATGAAACTTCTACTTGTTTCTTTCCCTTTTGTTAATCTGTCTTCTGTTATTGAGAGGGACACCTCAGCCAAGGACCTAGAAGGATAAAGGGAAATTATTTTTCCTTCCCTATACTGGAATAATGTTTAAGAGAAAAGAAATAGAACAGGTCAGTACATGAAAGAAAGTGGGGAAAAAAGACATGGTTGGGAGGAGGTGATGGCTATAGATTTTAGGAAGAATAAAAAAAAATCTCCTTATTGCAATTGCAAAGCATACTGTGAGGTGTGAAACCCAAATCCATAGTAAATGACATCAAGAACAAGAGTAACAGAAAGGAGTCTTCATATGTGAGGGGAAGAATTCCTTGGCTACTTATCCTTGTTGGCTATATAGGAGAATGGCTAAAAATTCTCGATAAACCATGGTCATAGGATATGGCTCATTGCCCACATGAAAATAGCTGAGTGAGAAAGAAAGAAAGACCTTAAAAGAAGACTAATAGGGAAAATGGGGGAGGGGTATGGGGAAGCAGAACAAGAAAAGAAAATGTCAGATATAATAATTGTGGCAGTGGTTGCCCCTAAATCCTTATCCCCCCTGCATCCTTATCCCCCCTGCCAAATCTAATCCCTCCTACTTTTTTAGCAAAAGAATTTTAATTTATAATGACACATGGTCACCCAGCTGAAAGACTACATATCCCAGTTTCCCTTGGCCCCTTGACTGAGTTTGGTGAAAGAGATATCAACAGAAATATTAGGTAGGACTTTTAAATGTTTAATTAAAAGGAAAATGGTATCTTCTCTTCTCATTTTCCCAGTTGAAGTTCTGGTCAGGATGAGGTGCACTGAGTTAGAAGGACCCTGGGTAACTAATAGTTTTGTGGATCCTCACCAGCTGCAGGCTGGTTACCATCAATCTCTTTACATAAGTGAGGAAAATCTTTATTTGAGGCTACTGTCATTTGGGGTTTTCCTGTTACATGCAGCTAGAAACAAATTCACAACAGAAAAAATATTCTCACGGAACAGATTGAACAATTGTCAGGGCTTTGTTTATGATTAAAATACAAAAAATAAACCTTTATGAAATCAGTATATAAAGCAAAAGTGTAAGTACTCAAGGGGGAAAAATGATTTAACAGCAGATGAAAGGGGTTAACATAATTCAGGAAAAAAAAAGTAAGGAACAACAATGAAGCCATCCCAAAATACAGAATAAATTTTGAGGATTACAATGAGAATAAGCATTTCAGAAAAAAAGTTACAGACAGAAGACAATATAAAATGAAAATAAGAAGAGTTTAAGAGAATTAGAGGAAAGACAATAGATATGAAGATCAGCAAGTGAGATTAAAAAGTACTCATAATTGATTCTCAGTGAAGTTAACTAAAGGAATGAAAAGAACAAATACTTGAAAGCATAACTTCTAAAATAAAAGAGGATATGACTCACATATTGGAAGTACCAAGTTCCATAAAAATTGACCTGAAAACTAGCAAAGACTCATCCTGGTAAATACAGTACACTCCAAAGACAATGATGTCATCCTTCAAGCAGTCAGGTGGAGAGATAAAGTCACTCATAGTAGAAAAGGGCCAGGCCAGTTTCAGTCTTTTCCATGACGCCATTAAACATGAAGGCAAGTAGAGGAATACCTTTGAAATTTCCTAGAAAAGAAGGCATAAGCCAAAGATTTGATAAAAAATCTAATTGTTTTTCAAGTAAGGTATGTTATGGATCAAGCATGTGATCATCTAAGAACCAGGCAAAAAATTGTTCTTATGTGTTTTCTTAAAAGAATGAGCCTCAACTAGTCAAGAGATGATTGGGCAACTTTGTCTACAATGAAGATACAAATACTTTTGTATTTTGGAGTAGTGGGGCATGATACTACTAATGGTAGGAAACAGAATTAAACACATTATATAAAGCTTTAGGTATAAAGGTAATAGTAGAATAAAAATAAAAAGCCCAAGATACATACATAGCCACCTAAGCAAGGGGAACACAGTAAGAGATTTTATTAAATCTATACAATATATTTTAAAATATGCTACAAAGAATATTTACAAGTACAACAGAGTAGCACAATGTTGTGAATATGCTAAATGTCATTGAGTTGTTCATTTTAAAATGTTTAATTTTGTGTTACGTGAAGACAGTAGAAATTTTGAAAAAGTACAAGAGAAATGAGACCAAACATTTCTGTCCTATTATTTAATGTAAACAAGCTATGTTTACTTATTGAAAGAAAAAAAATCTAGATGGACCAAAAATAAAATCTAACTCTAATAAACAAAAAGATACTCTAAGGTAAAATGTCTCAAAATGATTAAAGTATAAAAAGATTGACAGATGTGTACTAGAAAACCGAAGACAAGGAATCATGGTTTTCATATCAAGTAATGTCTAATTGAGAGCAAAATTCATTACATGAAGCAAAGTAGAAAGCCTTATAATGTGGACAGTAAAGATACAGATGTTGTTAACACTTACCAAATAGCATGCCATCAACATTCATAAAGGAAAAATCTCTGAGATATAATGAGAAATAAAACAAAGATATTATTAATAGAAATTTTTGGCTCTTCTCTTAATCCATGACAGTCCAGGTAGACAAAGGAAAAAATGAATGCAGATATATGTGATTTATTAAATAAATACAATAGTATAATTGATACATATTTAACTCTGAACTCTCACAACACTTCCACTATTCAAGAAAATTTGAGATTAATTTAAAAATTAGGAAATGAATGGGGTGCCTGGGTGGTTTAGTCATTAAGCGTCTGTCTTGGGCTCAGGTCATGATCCCAGGGTCCTGGGATAGAGCCACACATCGAACTCCCTACTGGGTGGGAAGCCTACTTCTCCCTTTCCCACTCCCCCTGCTTGTGTTCCCTCTCTTGCAGTGTCTCTCTCTGTCAAATAAATAAATAAGTATATAAAAATTTTTTTAAAAACTAGGAAATGAAGACACTGAAAGCTGAAAATTTTTTTAAACTTTCTCTTAGACAATTATTTAAAGTGAGAATCTAAACTGAAATTTTAGAATATTCAGACTCTTATAATAATGAAAATATTACACATCCAACATATGGAATCTAGTAAGTCTGTCCTCAAAGGAAAATTTGTAGTTTAAAGTCTAAATGTAGCTTTTAGTAATTACAAAAAGAAAGAAAATAAATGAATTATGCATCCAACTTATGAATTTTGGAGGAAATAATAATAAAGAAATAAAAGCAAAAAATAAAATAAAAGGATGAATTAATAAATTGTAGAAAAGAAAATTATACCACAAATAAATCCAAAAATTTTTATTAAAGAAAAATAAAATAAAGCAATAATAAATTCTAAATGTAGAAGTAACAAATACACAAAAGAAGTGATAAGCATAACCATAACCATATCAAGTGTTAAGAGGTTGATATACTCTTTTTATGTAAATACATTTTATAAGAAAAATGTCAAAATTTAAATGAAGAAAAGATCAAGAATGATTTTGCTTATTATAAGTTGAGAAATTTGCTAAAACACCTTGTCCTGTGCCTTTCCCAAAAACAACACAGGCCCAAATTGTGGCACACTGACTTACACAAAACTTGTATAACAGGTGTGTGAATTAGGCATTCCTTGAGCTTCTTCATAATGTTGGATAATGGGCATTGGTCAAGAAAGGCAATCCGTACATGCAGTAAGTATATATTCCTATGAAGAGAAACCTCTGGTCCTTCCAGGTCATAAGGGCCCCAGTGCAGTCACATGGCCACCAGATGACAGGTGCTTGAGTAAAATGTCGTATTAGAGGCTCAGCATTGGTCTCTGTTGCTGACAGGATGGAATTTCAGAGACAGCAGTAGTGAGATCTGTTCTCTAGAACATGATTCTCTGAATGGTCTTCTGACATCATCTTATGTATTCATTCCATCATGCTTACTGCTACACTGTTCCTTATTGTTTATAAGAGTAATTTGGGCATTTCCACTTTATTCAACTTGAGCTAACCTTTTCTCTAGACTTCTAAGAGCTACCTAGCAATAATTTTGCCCTCTGGGATTCTCTGGGGTATTTGCCAGGGTATTAATTCTCATATAATAAGTAAGTGACCCTAACTCAATGAATTCTTGTGTATTCAAACTTGCATTCTGGTCCCCTTGGTTAAACACCTTCAGAACCCATACCTCAGATTTGTGAACTCCCCTGGATCCTGCTGATACATTCAAGCTAAATCTTGCTGTTACTTCAGTGTATAATGTCTTTCCTTCCTAATCAGGCCTAGCACAAACTCAGCAGGGTTATGCTGAATTTTGTGCTGACGTATAAGCCTAGAAGCCAATAGAGAAGGTGCAAAGAGTTCTCGGAGGGGGATTGCCAACTGTTGCCTCATCAGGGTTGGGTGGAAGCTCTGTAGCATCATCTAGCTTGGAGAAATGTTAACTCTTACTCAAGAGGAGTTAGCCACCTCTGCAAGCCCTGGAGATTTTGTAGGCCATTTCTGTAGGACCACTGTGGTTTTTTTGGAGTCAGTAACCCTAGAGGCAATCATCAAGATGTCAGGATGTCAGATCAGGGCTCTGACCTTAGCATAACAGATTTATCTTGCCTGAGAAGTCTTGGAGCCTGTCATCTCTATCAAATCCTGAGTGTGCTTCTTGGCTGTAGTCCCTCTTCCACTCTTTGTGGTGTTTCCCTCCACTAGGATATTTCCCAAGGGTCACACCATCCATTAAATTTTTAGGAATTAGGCTGTGACTTTGAGACAGGAACTAGCCACATTCCTTACCACTAAGGAATTCCTTTTTGTCACTGAAAAAAAAAAAAAAAAAGCCTTTTTAAAAAGGCTTCTTTTTTGCCCACAGGGTGGTAAGTGAGCCCGCTTCCAAATCCCATCTTACTGCCTGGTTTCTGTGGGAAGCAGATACCAAAATGGAATTGGGTTGCAAGAGCTTTATTTGGAGGAAACAGATGTTAACAATAAAAGGGAAGAGGCTGGCGTAGGCAGGGAGAGCCTTCTGATTGCAAGGCAAATCTGACACCTACCAAAGGAGAGGAGCAGGAAGGATTAGATAGGAAAATCTCAGACTACAGCAAAGTTCTAAGAAAATTTTGGCCAGAGAAGGAGTTCTCAAGCTAGAGTTACTTTCATGAGTACCCCAATCATTTACTAATACCCAAGACATTTACTCAGAGCAGTCAGAAATAACATGACCTCTGTGCAAATGCATTCGTGGATCCAGATGGAAGAGGCCGGAGCTGTCAATCAGCTTTGCTCCCCAGAGCAGAATATCAACATAGCACATTTTCAGGGCTGCCACATGTGCCAAGTGCAAGCAAATGATATTTAACTGGAGTAATATAAAGTCTTAAAATTTGGATTAAAAAATCAATTCTATTATTACTAGGGGACAGGGTTATGATAGAAACTTATATAAAAAAGATCTGAAAATTCTAACCCCTCATGTGTTATATGATGAAACAATAGAAAGTCGCTCCCTTCAGGTGAATTCGCACCTTACCCTGCACTTATTGGAATACTGCATCTGATTGCCAGAGTAATAGCTCTCTTGTTTCTCATACTCTTGAGATCCCATCATGGTCTGTGGTAAGTTTTCAGTGACAATTGGACTACATACAGAAGAGAACAACATGAAAATTTTGTCTAAAAAAAAAAAAGAAGTTGAAGGAAGTCAAATGATTAGCTAATAGAGAAAATAATACCTTCAAATACTTGAAGGCTGTCTTATAGAAGAGAAACTTGTTTTGTTTTGCTTCAAGGAGCAGAATTAATAACAACAAGAGGTAATTACAGGAAGGCAGATTACACTTCCGTCAAAGTAGAATCTCTGTAACGAATACAGTTATCCAACCTTTGAATAAACACTTCAGTTAAATACTAAGCTCCCTGTCACTGGCTGGATGACCACTTTTCAGGTGTCCCATTGGATTCTTGCATTTGGAAAAGACTGGGTGTAGTCTATACGTTCCATTGACACCCAGCGATGGTGTGATTTGGCAATTTAAAAGAACAGGAAATCACAAAGCATTACTAGAGTTTTCCTATTTGGTTCATTGTAATCTTAGGGAACTTCTGTAATAGAAGAGCCTGAAAAATCAAATGCACTAAAAACTATAGAATTAAAGCTTTGCTTGATTGGATGAACAGTTCACATACAGTTATTACTATTGAAATATTGACCTTTTGTGTTTTACTTTATTTATTTATTTTAAAGACTATTTATTTGAGACAGAGAGGGAGTGAGAGAGAGAAAGAGAATGAGCAGGGGAAGGAAGAGGGAGAAGCAGACTCCCAGCTGAGCAAGGAGTCTAATATGGGGCTTGATCCCAGGACCCTGGAATCAAGACCTGAGCTGAAGGCAGCCACTTAACCAACTGAGCCACCCAGGTGCCCCGGACTTTTGTGTTTTAATAGCATTTTTTCCAGAACATACTTTTAAAATTGTTTAGTACATTTTATAAATGAGAAAACAGACTCTGACCTGATTGCATTTACCTGTCAGCTTAGGAGTGGAACTGGGTCTACACACTGACATAAGATTTCAAATCTAGGTGAATGTATTCCCACAACATTGCTATTACTTTCATCCTTCTCAGGATCAAAGTTCTTATTTGGATAGACTATAATGGAGCCAAAAATAATAAATAATTCATTAATTTGAAAGTAATGAATAATTGATTCCTTATTAATTTACCTAATTCAATATGTATTAAATCAGCACCAATTTTGTGACCAAATATTATTCTCAGTACTATAAGGAACGCATTTTTTTCCTTTGCCCTTCAAGTGCTTGCAGTTTTTTCTTAGAGAGATGGAACTTATATACAGAAACATTTAGAAAAAGAAATTACTATACTTCTTAATTTTATTAAGTCATTAAATAATTTTTTAAGTACTATAATAGATTTTAAAAATTATTTTCTTGTGCAGTTTAAAAACAAACATACATGTACTGGGCCTTTTGTTCATTTATTATTTTTAGTCCAAAACTTTATTTTTCTTGGAGCTGCCATCCCTCTCCCTGTAGTTTCATGGAAGCAGCCATTTTTAAATGTGGTGTTTTCTCTGGTCAGTTGATGTTTCTAGCAATTGCCATCAAATCCATGCTCACCAAGCATATTTCTTTCCTGGAAATATTGGTGTTAGGAATGAAAGAGTTAAATTAGACCCTCTCCCATTGGTTGAAGCTGGAATTGGGAAACCCAAAGCTGAGCCAGGCTGTTTTCCACCATGCAGAAGTAACAGGACAGAGAAGAATGAGAAGGAAACACAGAGAGAAGCAAGGATAATAGATGGAGAACAGCCCTCAGCACTCAGGTTCCAAATTCCAATTGTTTGAGAGGTTGGATTGCAACAAGTTCCCTCCTCCTCCCATAGTTTGGTTGTTCAATTATTTCTTGGATTTTGTAAAAATGCTTCTCCTCTCCCACATTCTGCCAATAAATTTTCCTTTTCACTAAAACCTGTTCAAGTGGGGTTTCTGAAATTCACAACAGGAAGAGTTTGAACATATAAAATATGAATGAAAAGACAAGGCTGGCCCAATATATGCCACATACACAAGTAGAAACACTGTATTTTTGTGGAAAGATTGCTAACTCAAAGTGAAAAGGTCTA
>ML103107.1:13294-28694 GCA_003697995.1 Taxidea taxus jeffersonii
GGAAAGGTGGTTTTAGTTCTCAGTTTGTAAAAGCAAACATTCTTCACAGTAAATAGGTCTGCAAGGCTCCCCATCCTGACAGATTAATTTCCCCACATGAGAGATGCTTTATCTAATTGTATTCTGTGTGAAAGGTAATCTAATCCTTACTTTTCAGTCAATTTCACAAGTGCTCAAGCATATTTGTTTCCATTCAGATAGCCTAGAAGTTTCAGTAGAATAGTTTCTTTCATGAGCTTTCAAGTCCTCTGTACCTCACTGTTGAAATGGGATAGTAATACCTTGTGTTTTCAATTTTTCCAATGTCTTTTTTCACCAACGTTACCAGTTTGTAGGTTTGTTGTCAGGTATCCTGAAGGTAGCGGTAAGTTTTAATAACCCTTTCTAAGCAATTTCCATAAGGCATCAACAGTCCTTTTGTAACAGATGGTAAAAACTTCTGCAGAAGGAGATTGAGTATAATACCTAAGGTTCAATGGCAAAATCTGGGCACAGTTTTGGTTTTTAATTTTTTCCTTTGAGTTTCCACTTGATCATATATTTGACCTTCAGGTAATTTTCAGAAAAGTGAAGCTGTGTTAGAATTTTGGTGCTTGAGACTTAATTTTTTCATATTCTGTGTCATGGTGGATGTGGCAAGAGTCCATCAGGTCAGTAAGTCAGCCAGACAGTATTTATAATACTATTGACAATCTCTGAACTTGGTGCTCAGGGGCATAAAAATGAACTTATTTGTAAATAGCATATAAATGTAAGGTGTCCATATTACATGCATGCAATACAGTAAATGTATTTCTTTTATTCTAAGGTGCACACATTTTCTAAAATGTTTCAAACAGTTCCAAAATTGGGAGATGCTTAGGACTGATGGTGTTACAAAGTTACTGTTACCCAGATAGCAGTTACAATACATCAATGATTGAGTCCAGGTGGAGAGCATTCCTAACCTTTCATTGTAGTATTCTTTGAATGTCTCTGTATGTTTCAATTTTTTAATAATAAATACTTTTGGAAAAGCTAATGAAATTGAACAACCTTATTGTTCAATTTAACTAAATACATCTTTTTATTTATTTTTATTTTTTTAAAGATTATTTATTTATTTATTTGACAGACAGTGATCACAAGTAGGCAGGGAGAGAGAGAGGAGGAAGCAGGCTTCCTGCCAAGCAGAAAGCCTGACGCGGGGCTCAACCCCAGGACCCCGGGATCATGACCTGAGCTGAAGGCAGAGGCTTTAACCCACTGAGCCACCCAGGCACCCCTAAATACATCTTTTTAAAGAAGATGTTTTTGGCCAGAGGACAACATTTTGAAAAAGGTAGCTATCAATAGCTCTCAGTCTAAAAGTATTTTAAGAAAATTTGGACTTCAGATATACAGAAATTTTAGAAATACATTAGCCATGTTTTTGTTTCTATGGTATATAAGACGTAATTTTAAAAGAGTTCTTTGCAAAAGCATAAAATAACAATTCTTAGTGATAAGTAAAAATTGTGTCAAAAGTTAACTGGCAGTGATTTTAATTTTTAAGATTTATTTATTGATTTGAGAGAGAGAGAGAGAGAATCTCAAGCAGACTCTATGCAGAGCACAAAACCCAACACGGAGCTCAACTCCACAACTCTAAGATCAACACCTGAGCCGAAGCCAAGTGTTGGGTGCTTAACTGACTGCGCCACCCAGCCGCCCCCTCCTTTTTAAAAAAATTTCTTTATGGCACTGAAATTAATGTGAATTACACAATCAGGCATACCTTAAATTTGATAAAATATGCTTAGTAATGTTTCCAAAGTTACATGTCAATCAATAATTTACGGCTTTAGCTTTGTATCTGAGTACTAAATAAATATACTACCTACCATTTAGTAAACATCTAAAACATGCTAAGGACTCCACATGTATCATTTTGTTGAGTCCTCAAAATGAAACCTCTGTGTATTATTTTCTCCATTTTACAGATAAGTCAATTGAGACTCAGAGAGACTGGTGACTTGCTGATTGTTCTATAGCTAAGGACATAATAGAACCATCATTCAAACTCAGGCCTATGTGTTTGGAAACACTATGCCCCACTAAATAAAAGAGACTTTCCTGCATTGGGGGGAGGAGGAAAAAAATAAAAACCCAAGTATAAAAACAATAAAAATGTTTAAAAACTCCCAAATAATTAAACTTGTGCTGCGGATAGGAGGCAACCCATCTTCAAGAAAAACTATGTAGGTAAATAGCACTTTCAACTTTATTTATTATGTATTTATTTGTTTAGCTTTCAACTTTAAAAGTCACCTCTAGGACAGTAAGCAGTTTGCAAAACTGGGCATACATTAGAATTATCTTGTGTGCTCTTTAAAATTACAGACTTCTGAGTCTGACTGATGGAGACTTGGATTCAGGAACTTTGTAAAGGCACCCAGGGACTTTGTCTATTTGAAAGTTTCAAAGGTAAATCTTGTGCATCGTCAGGTTTGAGAATGTCTGCTCTGAACAGAAGATATTACATGGAAGTTAAGAGAGCCTGGATTCACATTCCAGCTCTACCATGATCTAGCTGGTGAAGCCTTTGGCAAGTTACCTTGTCACTCTGTGTTCTGATATTTCTGTCTCTAAAGTGGGGCTAATAATAGTACACACTTCATAGGGTAGTTGTGAGGATTAAACAAATTAATGTGTGTGATGTTCTTAAAACTATTCTGGACATTGATTAATAACATAATACTTATTACCTACTATTAGGTTGTTAGCATTGATTATCTTCTTTTTTTTTTAAGGATTTTATTTATTTACTTGAAAGAAAGAGATAATAAGCAGTGGGAAGGGGCAGAGGGAGAGAGAGAGAAAGGCAGACTCCCTGCTGAGTAGGAAGCTTGATGAGGGGCTTGATCCGAGGACCTGGAGATCATGACCTGAGCTGAAGGCAGGCGTTTAACCAACTGAGCCACCCAGGCACCCTGCATTGATTATCTTCTTTATGTACCCATAGTCTACTGGAAAGAAACCAACGTAAAACAACAAAATAAAATAAATATTCAGGGATTTCTACTTCCAATCAAGATGGAGTACCTTCCCATCTGAAATGACCAAAAAAACCCCCCCAAAACAGATAAAATATATGAAACAATGGTTTTCACAGTATTGAACAGAAAACAAAGGACAGCAAACCCTGACTGATAGAGGAAAATGAAGTGAGACCAATGATTGCCCCAGTTTACTGATTGAAAGTGTTTTCTTGTCATAGTGCAACCTGGTGGCTTCTCTGAGTTTTACAGACAAGGCTGAAAGTTTAGGAGAAAAAAGTGAGTAGAATTAGTTAAGACAGGATACCAGATAGAAGAGAGCTGTACAGAGAAAGGATTCCAGAGATCAACAGGTGGTCTATCTCAAGTTTTCAAGCAATTACTAGTCAGCATGTATGTTTAGGAAGTTACCTTAGGACGGAAAAGAATCACCACAAAAGATCTAGTTTTGTTCTAGTGCCTAGAACAAAACAAAACACAAAAGATTAGAGGTTCTAGTGCCTAGTTCCCAGATAGGATTAAAAATAGTGCATGCTCTCATCCAACAGAGAAGGAAAAAATGCATGATACATGTAGGCTTAGTAGAGTACCAACTAAATCTTAAAACAACCCCCAAGATACTTTTCCAAGTATCTTATCTGCATCCCAGATCAAAGCACATGAATATTTATAGGCATAAAAAATACCCAGTGGGCAGCAAGGTCAAACTGACAATGTCTATTATACAATGAAAAGTTAGCAGATGTGATAGTTAATTTTGTGTATCAACTTATATCAACTTGACTGAGCCAAGGGTACCCACATGTTTGATAAAGATTATTGTGGGTGTGTCTATGAGAATGTTTTGGGGTGAGTTTATCATTTAAACTGATAGGCTGAATAAGCCAATCTAGAAAGTTTGCTCTTTTTAATGCAGGTGGGCCTTACCTAATCAGTTGAAGGACTGAATGGACCGGAAAGGCTGATCTTCCCCTTGAATAAGAGAATTTTTTTTTTCTGCTTTCAGTTTATACTAAAAACTTGTGTTTTTTTTTTTGGCTTTGAGCTAGCTGGTCTTCAGACCAGAACTATACAATCTGCTCTCCTAGGTCTCCAGATTGCTGACTGGAGATCTTGGGACTTGACAGGCTCTATAATCACATGAATAAATTCTATATATATGTGTGTGTGTGTATGTGTGTGTGTGTGTGTGTATGTATATGTGTATATATACCCCACTAAATAAAAGAAACTTTCCTGCATTGGGGGGAGGAGGAAAAAAATAAAAACCCAAGTATAAAAACAATAAAAATGTTTAAAAACTCCCAAATAATTAAACTTGTGCTGTGGATAGGAGGCAACCCATCTTCAAGAAAAACTATGTAGGTAAATAGCACTTAGGATATATATATATCCTATTGATTCCATTTCCCTGGAGAACCCTGGCTATAAATATTTGGTATTGAGAATGGTTCTAGAGGGATAGAATTTTAAGGATGAGTTCTCTGAATTTGTTCTGAGTTTCTGGATTTGGTTTCTGAATCAAAAGGCAAAGTAGGAAGTCACTGTGCTGGCTGGAGAGAGTAATCTTTTTAATAAAAAGAGATTATTGGATTGCTCCTTCACAATGGAAGTAATGATGAATATGTGTGGAATACAGGAGACTCCTTAAGGAATATCTTAACATAACCATCCCTTTAGATTAAGGTCAAAAGAAAACTATAAAAATCATCTAGACAGAACTAGTCGTGAGCTAGCCCTTCAGGAATGAAGGTTTGGATCAACCCACCAGGTAAAGAACCATGACTAGCTGAAGTGTTTGCTAAAGACAAAGGGAATTTAGAATGAGTGGTGAAAGAAGGTAGACATAAATATCAGCTATGACCACATTACCAGTTATGAAACTGAAGACTGTGTCATATTTCCTCCTTTTTTTACAAATATGTTTGTATATTTGTGTGTATATATGTATGTATACACATGTATGGCAATTATCTTTGTTTTCTTCCCTTATTCCTCTATGAAATAATAAAAGTGTATTGATTTTGCATTACAGTATTTAACTATTGTTAATCTTACAAAATAGTATTTAAGTTACAGTATATCAAGGAGAAAGGTAAACATCACTCAAGCCTTACACATTCTTATGGTGAAGGAGTTAGTATATTTTGATTGCTCTTAGGAGAGTTGTATTGTGTCAGGTGGAATTGTGGTCTTATTACTGTCTTTGTTTGGAGACAAAGTATGGTTTAAGATGTATATGGGTGCCAGGTGGACAAGATGTGGACTTGTGATGATTATTTTTGTGTGTCAACTTGACTGGGCCACAGGATGCACAAATATTTGGTCAAAAATTATACTGCACAAGGGTGTTGTTGGATGAGTTTAACATTTAAATTCATAGACTTGGAGTGCCTAGGTGACTTAGTTGGTTAAGTATCCACCTTCAGCTCAGGTCATGATCCCAGAGGCCTAGGATCAAGCCCCACATTGGGCCCCCTGCTCAGCAAGGACCCTGCTTCCCTTTGCCACTCTCTAACTCTCACAAATAAATAAGTACAATTCTTAAAAAATTAATTAATTTATAGGCTGAGTAAAGTAGATTGCTGTCCCTAATGAAGGTGGTTCTCATCCACTCAATTGAAGACCTGAATGGAACAAAAAGGGTAATCCTTCCTTGAATAAGAAGGAATTCCTCCTGCTTCACTGTCTTTCCCCCACTTTTTTTTTTTTAAAGATGTTATTTATTTATTTGACAGAGGTCACAAGTAGGCAAAGAGGCAGGCAGAGAGAGAGGGGGGAGCAGGTTCCCCACTGAGCAGAGAGCCCGATGCAGGGCTTGATCCCAGGACCCTGAGATCATGACCCAAGTCAAAGGCAGAGGCTTAACCCACTGAGCCACCCAGGCACCCTTTTCCCCACTTTTGAAATCAAACTGAAACACCAGTTCTTTCTAGGTCTCAAGCCGGCTGACTTTCCACCATTGGATCTCTTGGGTCTCAGGCCTTCAGACTTGGACTGGAAGTATACCATTGGTTTTACTGGGTCTCCAGCTTGTTAACTGTAGATTTGAGAAGTTGTCAACCTCCCTAAGTATGTAAGTCAATTCCTTATAATATATCATACGTGTGTGAGGTATATATACCTCACACGTATGTGTGTATATATATGTATATGTGTGTGTGTATATACACTATTGATTCTGTTTCTCTAAAAAACTCTGATTAATACATTAGTCATGCAAAGAAACAGGAAATTATGATTCATAATTAGGATAAAAACTTAATTGATTGAAACTGACCCAGAAAAGGACATTAAAATTTCTATAATAACTATTTTATATCCTCAAAAATTAAGTAGAGAAAAACACAAAAGATATAAAAAATTCAAACTGAGCTTCTAAATTGTGACATGAAAAATGAATTGGATGTAATTAGTGACAGATTAGATGATGCAGAACAAATGCAGGAAAAAAGTTAATGCAGAATAATAGAAACGATTCAAAAGGAAACATATAGAGGAAAGAGATCTAAATCTAAGTGAACAGAACATCAATGAATTGGAGGGTGACTTCAAGAAACCCATATAAATGTAACTTGAGTTTCTAAAGAACAGTGAAAAGTGAGCACGGAAGACTATTTGACAAAATCATGATTAAAATTTTTCTGAATTTAATGAAAACCACAAATTCTATAATTCAAAAAGCTCACTGAAAACCAAGACTAAGAAACATGAAAAAAAAACCTATATTAAAATACATCATAACCAAATGATTCAAACACTGTGAGAAGAGGTTTTAAAGGCAACTGAGAGTGGAGGGCAGGGGACACACAGAGAAGAACAGAGGCTGATCACAGATTTCCCCTCAAAAACACCACAAGCAAGAAGACAGGGGAGCAATAACTTCAAAGCACTAAAAGTAAAAACACTTTCAACCTAGAATTCTATGCCCAGTGAAAATTCTCCACAAAATGTATGAGTAGAAAGGAACTTCTTTCTTCTTTAACCTGATAAAGGGCATTGATGGAAAACCTAATGTGAACATCATACTTAATCGGGAGAGACTGAATGCTTTTCCTTCAAGATCAGGAACTCATCATATCTGTTCAGCATTGTACTGGAGGCATTTTTCTGGAAGTTCCCAGTGATTGCAACAAGCAAGACTGAAAAAAAAAAATAGCATCCAGGTCAGAAAAGAAGTAATAAAACTATCATTATAGATAGCATGATTGGCTATATAGCAAATTTGATGGCATCTATTAAAAAGTTGCTAGAACATAAGTAGATATAGCAGAGATTCAAGATAAAACATAGATATGCAGGGTGCCTGGGTGGCTTGGTGGGTTAAAGCCTCTGCCTTCAGCTCAGGTCATGATTCCAGGATCCTGGGATCGAGTCCCACATTGGGCTCTCTGCTCGGCAGGGAGCCTGCTTCCCTTCCTCTCTCTCTGCCTGCCTGTCTGCCTACTTGTGATCTCTGTCTGTCAAATAAATAAATAAAAAACCTTAAAAAAAAAGAACATAGATGTGCAAATATTAACTGTATTTCTATATACAATGAAACAAAACCAATCATCAAATATTGAATTAAAACATCATTACATTAACATGAAAATATGAAATGGTAAGAGAAAAATCTAACAAAAGATATGAAAGACCAAGACACTGAATATTACAAATATTTCTTAGAGAAATTAAAGAAGAGATATACTGTGCTCTGGATGGAAAAGCAGTATCATTATTCTTTATAAATGATATAGAGATTCAACTATCTCAATACAAAGACCAGTAGGGTTTTTGTTTTTTGTTTTTTTATGTTATAGAAATTGACACAATAATTGCAAAACTTACTTGGAAATGTAAATGACTAAGAATAGCCCAAATAACTTTGAAAAAGAAGAACAACGCTGGAAGACTAATTCTATTTTATTTCAATACTTACGGTAAAGCTTTAGTAATCAGGACAGTGTGTTTGTAGTCATGATAGAAAATTATTATCAGTGGAACAGAATAGAAATTCACACATGTAAAGACACATGTAAAGACACATGTAAAGACAATTGATTTTTGGCAGAGATGCAGAGGCAACTCAGTGGATAAAAGATTTTCTTTTCAACAGAATGTGCTGGGAAAACTGCATTGACAAAAATAGAACAAAAGCAAAAGATCCTTACCTTGCAACATATATGAAAATTAAATAAAAATGGTTAATAGATGAAAATCTGAAAGCTAAAAACTGTAAAAAACATAAAAAAAACATAGAAAAAAACTTTTGTGACCTTGAGTTGGAGAATAATTTTTTAGAACACCACAAGCAAGATCCATAGAGGAAAAAAAAAGATAAATAAAACTTCATTCAACAATTTGTCACCATTGTTTGGAAGACATTGCTAAAAGCATGAAAGGGGCACCTGGGTGGCTCAGTCGGTTAAGCGTCTGCCTTCAGCTTAGGTCATGATCCCGGGATCCTGGGATGGAGCCCTGTCTTGGGCTCCCTTGCTTGGGCAGGAAGTCTGCCTCTCCATCTGCCTCTGCCTGCTGCTCCCCCTGCTCGTGCTCTTTCTGGTCTGTCAATTGAATAAATTAAAAAAAAAAAATCTTTGGGGCACCTGGATGGCTCAGGTGTTAAGCATCTGCCTTCAGCTCCGTTCATGATCCCAGGACCCTGGGATCAAGCCCGGCATCAGGCTCCTTGCTCAGTGGGAAGCCTGCTTCTCCTTCTCCCACTTCCCTACCCCCACTTGCGTTCCCTCTCTTGCTGTGTCTCTCTGTCAAATAAATAAAACATTTAAAAAATAAAATAAAATAAAAGCATGAAAAAAAAGCCACACACTAGAATAAAATATTTGCCAATCATATATCTGATAAAGATTTTGAATCTAAAATGCATAAAGACTTCTTTTTTAATTAAAAAAAATTTAAAGATTTTATTCATTTGACAGAGAGAGATCACAAGTAGGCAGAAAGGCAGGCGGTAGGTGGGGGGCAGAGTGTGGAAGCAGGCTTCCTGCTAGCAGAGAGCCGGATGTGGGACTCAATCCCAGGACCCCGAGATCATGACCTGAGCTGAAGACAGAGGCCAAACCCACTGAGCCACCCAGGTGCCCCAGAGACTTCTGAAACTTAGTAATAGGAAAGCAAACAATCCAATAAGAAATGAAAAAAAAATTGGACAAAAAATTCCTCAAAGAAGGTATACAAATGATAAGCACATGAAAAGATGTTCAATACCATTAGCCTTTAGGCAAATGTAAAATAATAACACTCTTTTAAAAATATTTATTCATTTGAGAGAGAAAGAGAGAGAGATAGTGAGCAGGAAGGAGAGGCAGAGGGAGAAACAGATTTCCCATTGAGCCTGGAGCCTGACATGTGGCTTAATCCCAGAACCTGGTGAATCATGACCTGAGCCAAGGCAGACACTTAGCTATCTGAGCCATCCAGGTGCTCCTCAGTATACTCTTTTTAGAATGTCTAAAATTAACGGACTGGCCATAGCAAGTGTTGGCAAGAATGGAATGGAAAGTTGCTAGGATCCTTGTACACTTCTGGTGACAATGTAAAATAATTCAATCACTTTGGAAAATAATTGATCAGTTTGTTAAAATTCAAACATAATGCTTACCATACAATCTAACTGTTCCATTCCTAGACATTTATGCAAGATAAATGAAAGCAGATAGCCATAAAAAGTCTTGTGCAGGAATGATTGTAATGTCTTTATTTGTAACAACCCCAAAATGTAAACAAGAATGTCCACTCATAGTTGAAGGTATAAACAATTGCATTGATACATTGTAATACAGTGTATTCAATATATATAATAGAATCTTATTCTGTAATAGAAAATTATTACACTGTTGATACAAGCAAGGGCATAGATAGATCTTGTAATAATTATATTGAATTAAAGAAGTTAGGAAAAAACAAATATCATGTAATTCCACTTACATAAAATTCTAGAAAATGTAAACTAATGCATAGTGATAAAGTATTTCATCATTTGTCTAGAGAATGAGAGATAAGGATGTAAGGTAGGAGGAGGCAATATAAAAGGGCATAAGGAAGGGGTGCCTGGGAGGCTCGGTTGGTTAACCATCTGACTCTTGATCTCAGCTCAGGTATTGATTTCAGGATCATGAGTTCAAGACTTACATTATGTTCCATGCTGGTTGTGGAACCTACTTAAAAAAATAAATAAATAAAAGTGTGAGGAAAAATCATAATAGCTACTGAAAGTTCACACTGAAACCAACAAGAACATCTTGTAAATAGGCTGATTGAAAATAAACAAATCTAATTTTCTCCATCCCAAAATGTCATTTTAAGTACAGAAATTGTTTTTGTTTTTGTTTTTTTCTTAATAAATCAATAGGTAATGGGAAAATAAGAAAAAAGAGAACAGCAGAAAAAATTTTGGAAGCTGGAAAACAATGTGCAAATGGTAATTGAGTAGCACATCTAAGAAAGGACTTAATAAAGATTTCTAAGGCCAAGATTCAATTAGTTTATAACAAGAATCCCCTAAGGACTGGGGGAAAAAAATAGTGACATTGGTTTCCACTGAAAGAGGAAATAAGGTCGGGGGTAAAGAAAGTTCACTAGTTAACAATTTAAGAAAGAGTTGAACTGTCAGGTCTCTTTCCTACCTTCCACACAGCCAGGAGATTTCTCACACCAAATAGTTTCTTTCTTCAGAAGACAGAGGGTTTCTGTTTGTTGTTTATTTTTGGACTTGGTGACACCAAGCACAAATGATGTCTTGTGTTCTCTACTATGAACAAAGGGGTTTAAGAAAGTGTGTATGGGCTAGATTCAGAGACCCACAGGCTACTTTTACAACTCAGCTGCCAGAACATTGGTAGATATGTTTATGCCTGCCCAGTAGAACATTTGGAAAAGTCATTTTTAGGGAATATGATCATTCCAATGGAAAATACTTAAAGATATTTACATCAAGATTTCATAATAAATAAGCCAGCCTAATCTCCTACAACAAAACATATAGTTGACAAGGCTCCAACTAAGAACCTTCCAAACAGCATTTTTGGTCCCACATTCTTAAATATGAGCATATAAATGGGAATTGTTTAACATTTGAGGAAGGTGTTAAAATAAAAGAGATGGACCAAAACAAATTAGTAGAAGCAAACAGCAAAGACACAAGCAAGCTTGAGAGCACTCCTGGGTGTTTACCCTAAAGATACAAATGTAGTGGTCTGAAGGGGTATGTACATCTGAATGTTTATAGCAGCAATGTTCACAATAGCCAAACTATGGAAAGAGCCAAGATGTCCATCAACAGATGACTGGATAAAGAAGATGTGGTATACATATACAATGGAATACTATGCAGCCATCAAAAACCCCTGAAATCTTGCTATTTGCAATGATGTGGATGAAACTAGAGGGTATTATGCTAAGCAAAATAAGTCAATCAGAGAAATACAGTTATCATATGATCTCTCTGATATGAGGAATTTGAGAAGCAGGGTGGGGGGGGGGGCTCTGGGAGGAAGGGAGAGAAAAATGAAACAAGATGGGACCGGGGAGGGAGACAAACCAAAAGAGGCTCTTCATCTCAGGCAACAAACTGAGGGTTGCTGGGGGTGGAGGGAGGGATAGGGTGGCTGTGTGGTGGACACTGGTGAGGGTAGGTGCCACAGTGAGTGCTGTGAAATGTGTAAGACTGATGATTCACAGACCAGTACCCCTGGAACAAATAATATATTATATGTTAATTTAAAAAAAAAAGATATGAGAGAACTTGTAACTGTGAAACAAAAAGGTGAAAATCAGGAACATTAGTTATTTTGAAGAGAGGATCTGGGGACTTAATAGTTACTTAAATTTTCAAACAATTTTCTTTACTGTAGTTTCTTCTGTTTTCACATGTTAAGAAAACCAGGTGCAGCTGATTCCAAAGATTTGGAAGGAATTATTGTGTAAATTAGGTTGGGTTTACCTATTATAAATTCTTATTAATTATTAGCCTTCTCAAGCATCATAAACCAATTACTATTTGTCCATCAGCTTTCTATTGTCTTTTCTTCTCTTTTTTCTCCTTCTCTCCTCTCCTCTTTTTGTTGTTTAAGTTTAAAAATATGAATCCAGAAATGAAAATATCAGTAGAAGTAAATTATAGAATTAACTCAGGATAACCAATATTTGAGAAACCCAGGGGAAGATACCACCTATAAAAGAATTTAAGAAAAAATTGGCAAACCATAAGGGCTTCAGTTTTTAGATATAAAGGGTCTGTCAACACATAATGGTGAAAACAGACTTACACCCATACACATAACAGGAAAACTTTAGAATTCTGGGGACAGATAGATGATGCTACAGGTTTCCAGAGATGGGAGAGGGTAGTTAACATAAAAGGTAATTTGGAATCAGGGTAATTTTGTAGTTCTTAATTATAATAGTGGAATCTAATGGGAAATTAATCATTGCTTTTATAGTTCAGAAAACAATTTAATCTGGAATTTTATATGCAGGCAAACCACCCAATAAGTGTGCATACAGAAAAAAAAGCTATTTTCATATGTACAATATTACAAAAAATACTACCTCTTACACATTTTTTCATGAAGTACTATCAATATGCTCCTGTAAAATGAAACAATAAATCAAGAATGAGAAAGACATGGCAAACAGAATATTCATCACAAAAGGTTAATGAAGATGTACAATTGAAAAATGGTGAAATCACATGATGGCTACACATCAGATTCAAAGAATAATCAGTCAAGATTATAGCAGGACCATAGTAATATTCAAGAGAAATGTTCCCTGCCCCCCCCCAATAGAAGTGATAAGATTACTTCATGCCTTCTATTTTATTGTCATGAATGGATAACTAAGGATTACTAGAGATTTGTGAAAAGTCCAGAAAAATGGAAAGTAAAAGCAACAAATAAAAAATCTCAGAAAGCATAATACGCTCTAGTTCCATCCATGTCGTCGCAAATGGTAAGATTTCATTTCTTTTGATGGCTGCATAGTATTCCATCGTATATATATACCACATCTTCTTTATCCATTCATCTGTTGATGGACATCTAGGTTCTTTCCATAACTTGGCTATTGTGGACATTGCTGCTATAAACATTCGGGTACACGTGCCCCTTTGGATCAGAAGTGGAGATGCAACGGGGGTGGGAGTTAAGGTGGTAGGAAAAGTAAAAATGAAAGAAGATGGGATCGGGAGGGAGAAAAACCAAAAGAGACTCTTAATGTCATAAAACAAACTGAGGGGGGTGGGGGGAAGAGGGGTTGGGTGAGGGTGGTGGGGTTACATCATATGTTTAAATAAAGCTTAAATAAAGTAAAAAAAATAAAAATAAAAATAATGAAGCACTAAAAAAAAAAAAAATCTCAGAAAGAGTGCATCCACAAAAGTAGACATCATTTTATTTCTTAAGAAAAATAGTAAGACAAAGGACAAAGATAAGACAAAGTTCTTAGCAAATAATCTAATTTAAAAATGGGCAGAAGACATGAATAGACATTTTTCCAAAGAAGACATATTGATGGCCGATGGACACATGAAAAGAAGCTCCAATATTACTCATCATTGGGGCAATACAAATCAAAACTACAATGAGATATCACCTCACACCATTCAGAATGGCTAAAATCAACACAAGAAACAAAGGTGTTGGTGAGGATGCAGAGAAAGGGGAACCCTCTTGCACTGTTTGTGGGAAAGCAAACTGGGGCAGGCACCCTGGAAAACAGTATGGAGTTCCCTCAAAAAGTTAAAAATAGAAACACCTTATGATCCAGCAATTGCATTACTAGGTATTTACTCCCAAAATACAAAAATACTAAATCGAAGGGATAAATGCATTAACTACAATAGCCAAATTATGGAAACAGGCCAAGTGCTCATTGACGAGGAATGGTTAAAGAGGAGGTGACATACACATACATACACAACAGACTATGATTCAGCCCTAAAAAAGAATGAACTCTTTCCATTTGCAATGACACGGACAGAGCTAGAGAGTATTATGCCAAGCAAAATAAGTCAGAGAAAGACAATTCCATATGATTTCACTCATATGTGGAATTTAAGAACCAAAACAAGTGAACAAAAGGAAAGAGAGAGAGAGGGGCAAACAACAACAACAAAATAGACTCTAAACTATAGAGGACAAATTGATGGTTACCAGAAGGGAGGTGGTTGGGTGGGGGGTTAAGGAATGCAATTGTTGTGATGAGCATAGGGTGATATGGAAGTGTCGAACCACAATTTTGTATACCCAAGACTAATATTACACTGTATGTTAACTAACTGGAATTTAAATAAAAATTTAAAAAAGGACAAAGTTCCTAGAAATTTTTAAAAGGGGAACTAATTTTTTTAATATAAAAAACAATTTGATAAATCTGCTAAAGAATTTTCACGGAAGAGACAAAAAAATCCAAGACATTTATTACAGAAAAAAATAATAACTAGGGAAGGATTTCAGGTAATCCAAAATCAGAATAACAAAAGTAAGAAAAATTATCAAAGATAATTTTTATGTATCAAATAATACAACAAAAATTTCTGTAACTGTAGGATGTGTTTCTAGACCACAAGATGGCCAGCACAGTAAACAAAATATACGCAAATACTTCCTACCCAGAACTCTGAAGGGTATAGAGAAGTTTCTAAAATGGCTTCAGATAGAATAACAACAACAACAATAACTAAATCAAAACAAGAAAAATAAAAATCCCCCTACAAACCAAAGCAAATAAAAACCAAAGAAAACAGAAATCAGATTGACCTCAGACTTCTTAGTAGACAGTATTGCAAATCCATTGGGTCACCTGTGAATAGTACACACACAGAGACACATACATTCATATGCAATAGCTCTCTGTATTACAAATAAATATTATATGGTCATAATGTGTTAACCCAGGTAGGTCAGCTGTGGGAAATAGTTACATGACATGGTGATTTGCATGCTGGGTATTGAAATAACAAAAACTTGTAAAATAATTTGGAAACTAGGGGAGAGAAAATATGGATAGGATAGAACAGTGCTGAGTATTTCTCTTCTCTGATAGACTACCAATAGATTATGTCTAAAATTGAAAAAAAACTATTAGTTCACTTTGGAAAATGAATATAAATGTCAGGATATTAAGAATGGTTTCCTCTGGATAGTGAGGCTCAAGAATAGAGAAAGGTGCTTATTAGAAGCTTTGTAGCAATATTATTAAAACAAATTAAATTGATTTGAAAATAGGTATATCAAGTATTCTTCATAATAACCCCAAAGTAGAAACAACCCACATGTCCATCAATTAATAAATAAAATGTGGTGTATCCTTACAATGCATGTTATTCAGCCATAAAGGGAATGATGTACTGAGATATTGATACAGATACAGTTGGTGAT
>ML103108.1:0-27093 GCA_003697995.1 Taxidea taxus jeffersonii
AATTCTGTGTGTGTTTGTGTGTGCACACGTTTGAGAACAGCACACACTTATATACCAGGTAACAGCCTAACAGTTATTTCTAACTATGTGTTGGGGTCAAAAAAGTTTGCTCAACATGACTCCAGACTTCTGGAAGCTCTCTTAGAAAGGCCTGTTCTGAGTCACCATAGAAACCAGGTGGTAGACATTAACAAAGCAGCACAAATCCATCTCTCCCACTAAAACACTGGGTTCAAGGGAGCATGTCCTGGTGCTCTTACATAAGACTCTACAGACAAGTTCAAGTTGAAAGAAGGACTTCCCTCAGAAGACCAGCAACAGACTGCTTCAGAGAGATGTATAGGCTTAATGCATCTCCTGTTGGACAGAGGCAGTTCTGGGCCGTGTCTGTGCTATTAGATATTTGTGGTCTCCTCAACTTCCTGTGGCTCAGTCACTGTTTTTACTCTGCATCTACCATGGGAGAGCCGGACCCGCCATCTGTGCTGGGAACTTCAAAGATGTGTTTTGGTTTACATTCTGTTACAATGAACTCAATGCAAATTGTTTTTATGTTGTTTAAAAATTTTTTTTTGTTGTTATTTTACTTGTTTTTGGAAGGGGGAGAATCAGGGGAGTGAACTAGTACTGTGTTGGCCTGACTGGGGAAAAAAAAAAAAAAGAAGAAGAAGATCAGCAGATGTTAGTTTTGATTCATTGTTTTCTTCTGTGGGAATGTAGTTTTTACTATTTTTCACATTCTATTTGGATCCAGATTTTTCTTGGTAGGGGAAAATGCTAAATTTCCATTTAGATAAATTCACTTTAACGGTGGCAACTTGCCATAGACTCCTTCTGTCTTGCCTTATTTTTTTTTGAAATAGCAGGCACTTCCTCGAGCTTCAGGCTGAGCTGAACTTTACTGAATGGTCTTCAAAGGTCAACTGAAAGGCACTATTTCTCACGGAAGCAAAGGCTCTCAATCAGAGTTTAGAGTGAACCAGAAGAGAACCTTACCATGAATTTAATCCTATTCCTACTGATTTTGCTGGTAAGGCAGTCAAGCTTAAGAGAAGTGACATGAATTGCCCACACTCACTGGTGACAGAGCTAGACCTAGGACCAAGCTCAGGAAAACCACACAAGGCTCTTCCCATTTAGCCTCACTGTCTCTTCAAATGCTTGGCAATAGCTTCTCTAAGCTGGAAGTTTCATGGAAAACACTAGCCATGCTAATCAGATAAAACTCAACATACACTGTGTTACTGGCAAGCAAATTAATTAATGTTGGACATTTTATTTATTGGTTAATTAAGTTTATTATTACAGTTGGAATCTCCAGAGAAAATTGCTAGTTTATTAAGGGTTTTTACTGTGGTAGATAATAAGGTAGAAGGAAGGTTCCCAAGAATTGTCAAGGTTTCTGATATTTAGAATTATTTTTCTGATGGAATTATAATTATTGGAAGTATGTAAATTATAATCAGAGGAATTACCCAAGTCGCCACTGGAAGTTCTAATTGAGGAAGGACATTTTCTAATAATTTAGACCAGAGTTTCTTAACAGCAGCCCTATGAAGAGTTTGGACCAGAGAATTCCTTGTTATGGGAAGCTAACCTATGGTTATACGGTGTTTAGCAACAGTCCTGGCCCCCTACCCCATAGATGCCAGTAATACCCGCCACCAGTTGTCATAACCCAAATTGTCTCCAGACCCAGCCAAATGCCCCCTGGGGGGGTTAAAACTACCCCCACTTGAGAATCACTAATTTAAACAAGGATGGATGTTTAAAATTAAGGACCTTGCTCATTTCCTAAAAGAGAGAGGCAGAGAGGCTAGGAGAGAGGGGTATTATTCCTTCTGATTGTAAATGTAATTTATATGTAATATAATATGTATGTTATCTATATATATTATCTGTATATATTATATAACATGTTAATATAATATATTTATAAATATTGAACCATGTTATTTAAATAATACCAGATTACCTCAAGGTCAGTCTCTGCACATTGTTAAAAATCAAGAATGTCATAAGCCTGAGGGGTGCCTGGGTGGCTCAGTGGGTTAAGCATCTGCCTTCGGCTCATGTCATGGTCCAGGGTCCTGGGATCTAGCCCTGAATCAGGTTCCCTGCTCATCTGGGAGCCTGCTTCTCCCTCTCCCTCTGCCTTTCCCCCCAGCTTGTACTCTCTCTCTCTCACTCTCTTTCTCTCAGATAAATAAATAAAATCTTAAAAAAAAAAAGAATGTCACAAGCCTGATATCCCAAAATCAGTATAGCTTGTCCCCAAAGTCTATCTAAGAGATGGAGGGATAGCAGATGCAGGTCCTGGCTGCAACTCCCCGAAATCCTTCTTGGACCACATATTAATTCTGTCATCAGAGCAGGTGCTCTTTCACAATCTCTCTTCTCCCTCAAAATCAACCCCAAACTCCAGCTCTCTCTGGCCTGCCATCTCCTCTTGCTGCCTCTGCTTCAGGATCCACTGACTCTGTCCTTCCATGTGTGGTTCTCGGTCTTCTGGGTTTAGAGCCACATAAGCTCTTACCACGTGGCCACCTGACCTACTGCCTAGAACCACGCTACAAAAGAACCGGAGTCCAGGTGAACACTGATTCATCCTTGGAACGTTCTGAGCTGAGAGAAGGCTTTAAACCTTTATACAAGACTGTTTTTATCCTGATCATACTAGAAAGAAGAAAATGAGCAGCAACTCCCCAACTCACAAACAAACCTGGTGTCTGTCTAGGCAGGTGGGGTTGACTCCTGCAGCTCTAAGAAGAGCATCCAGAGGAAACTATGCATTCCTCAGTCATGGAGGGAAACTAAAATGACTCATCCTTTCCTTCCATCCTTTTCCCCATTGAGTGATGAGGCTGACTACAGGATGTTTCAGTTTTCTATGGGACCATCATCATCCCTGTTGCTATCCTCATCATTTATTACATACTTCCTATGTGCCACAGTGTAAACATTTGCAAGAATGCAATACTTAACTCTATTTACAACTGTTAACATGGGTACTATTAATATTTCCTACTGGTCAGAGAGGAAACTGAGTCTCACAGTGGTTACGGTAGCTCTCCAGAACGACATAGCTATAAACTTTTCACTTGTTAAGTGCAAGAAAAATTCCCTTGTTCAAGAATGGCTTGCTTCGGGGCGCCTGGGTGGCTCAGTGGGTTAAAGCCTCTGCCTTTGGCTCAGTCATGATC
Source organism: Taxidea taxus jeffersonii (assembly GCA_003697995.1). Classification (NCBI taxonomy): domain Eukaryota; kingdom Metazoa; phylum Chordata; class Mammalia; order Carnivora; family Mustelidae; genus Taxidea; species Taxidea taxus. The sequence goes on from ML103108.1 coordinate 3,204, forward strand.
CCAGGGTTCTGGGATCAAGCCCCACAATGGGCTCTCTGCTCAGCAGGGAGCCTGCTTCCCCATCTCTCTATCTCTCTGCCTGTCTCTCTGCCTACTTGTGATCTCTGTCTGTCAAATAAGTAAGTAAGTAAGTAAGTAAGTAAGTAAATAAATAAATAAAAGAATGGCTTGCTTCACTTGGTCCTTTGCCATGTCTTTGAACCCACGCTGTGGTGGGTGGCCAGGTGAGGAACATCCTGTGGCCATTGTGTCTTCCAACAAAGGTCCCTGGATGACATCTAGAGGAGGGCTGTTTAAGGGGGGCAGTAAGAAACACTTTGCCCAGGATTTCTATTGTGAAAACATATCCAAATAGTCTTCCCCTTGCATGTTAGCCATGCCTGCTCTAGCTTTGATTGGAAATGTCTTGTGATCTTGCTACTCAAAATGAACTCCCCAAGCCTACAGCATCAATGGCCCCCCTGAAACTTGTAAGAAATGTAGCCCCCTGGGCCACACTGGAGACCTACTGAAGAGTATCCCAAGTGATTTGAATACAGGGTCCTCAGGATGTCAGAAGGTGGTCCCAGTACAAAATTTCCACGGTCTAGTTCTCAAACGTGTGCATATATCCAAGTTCTCTTGGAGGGCTTAAGAAAATACAAATTGCTGGGCTTCCCTTCTGCTCTAGGGTTTTGGGTGTGGTAGATATGGGGTGGGGTCCAAGAATCTGGATTTCTGATAAGTTCCCAAGTGGGCTGGGGGACCACACTTGGTGAACCATTGTTACAACCAAATATACTGAGAAGCTGCTAAAAGTTAAACCAAATTAAATGATTGGTTTTCTAACAGGTCTCAGAGCTGTTAATGTGCTAATACTTGGTTTCCCAAATTCTTGGCCCATTTAAACTATTCTGGGTGGGGTGGGGGGGCAGGACAAAACATCACTATAGATGAGTGTTCTACAAAAAGAACTCTGGAAACCACTTCTCTGCAAACAATAAAATCTAGCAATTTTGACCAAAAAAAAAAAAAAAAAAAAAAGCTGAATGTAGTAAAATAACCACTTCGGTCGAGTGAAGGGTAGCCTTGGTTTTGGTGGTGTCAGCACAGCTGTTGTGTCTCGTAGCAAATGAGTAGCACATTTCTTCAAGGGATTTCTACAGATTCCAAATAAATGATAAATTATTGAGATTCACATAACATAGATCAGAAATTAAAAAGAGACAAAAAAAATCTTCAACAACATTTGAATTGCTGCTTCATCCGCCCTATTGAAATACAAGCCAAGAATAAAACATTGATTAAATAGAGAGCATTGACATTTTACTCCTGTGGTGCTGGATACCAGCCTAGACAAAGAGCCAGTTAAACTCGAAAGACAAAGAGCCCTTTTGTGAGGCAGTAAGTTCATCTGGGAGAAATATTAAGTGAACTCTCAAAGGAGAGAGTTCTCCAACATCTTTACCTACAACACACATTGAGAGGGAATAGGTAAAATCACATTCAGAATATACAGGGGAAGGAGAATGAAGGAATTTATTAAATGATGGAATTGGAGGATACAGAAAACATAGATTTTGCCTTCAGGGATGGAAATTTGTATTAGAAAATGAAAACCAAAATGAACAATAAGGGATGAGCAAGAAGATCCATTCTTTTGAGCAAACAAAACACAAAATGTCCATTGTGCCATATTCTCTATGGCTTTGAAATACAGCAGTGGACAAAATAGACATTTTCTCTCAAAGATCATACACTGTAATGAGGAGTACAGGTTAAAAATAATAAACAGTAAATCAAATAAGAGTCTTGTTTGAAAATAAACAAGAAGAGGAGACAGAAAATAAGAGGGATTGGGAAGATGTTCTTTTCAAAGCATGCTCAGGGAAAGCTGCTGATTATTTGTTTGGGCTAAGAAAAAAGAGAATAGAAGTAATGACCCACATAACTGTTTGGGTAAGGAGCATTCTAGAAATCCGGAACAGAGTATGAAAAGGACAATAATCAGGAAAGAAACAGGTATTCATGGAACTGAAAGGAAATGACAGTAAATGAACACTTGCTTTGCACAAATGACCTCGCGGAGTCACCTGTGAGCGTGTGCCTGCCTGTGTGGCCAGTTGGAATGGTTTGGGTGGGTGATGGTGTTCAAGATCAAGTTAGACCTTGGTCTCCTGATTTTGACCATTTCACTCAGCCCCCAAATTCTACCAGTTGGTTTCTGCTATGTTAATACAGAACAAATAATCATGTGACTGTGTCCAGTTCTACCTGGAGAGTCCTGTGTAGAATTAGTAACTGTTATTCTTGCTAAAGGATTCTTTTATATTCCCAGCCTGCGGATAAGTGTTATTCCTTAACATGAGTACTAAGTTCAAGTTTGGGCAAACACCTGTACCACTTCAAAGTTGCTCCACAACTTCAAATCCTTAAGGAAGCTTGCATCTCTTTAACCCACTGAGCCACCCAGGCGCCCCCTCTTACATCTCTTTAAAGTAGAGCTACCATGAGAAATGAATTATTAGGGAGTACTCAGTCAATGATGGCCCAAGTTCATTATCCCTATTATATATTACTGTAAAAGACTTTCCAATGAATAGAGGTATTAAGTAGATCTAAAATATAAATACATGATTGGTTGCCGTATTCAGCAAGTTACAGATAAAGATTTCTTAACCCAAGACTTACAAAGATGAGCATGAAAAGGATACGAATATATCTGGAAATGATTTTGTTGGAAGAACATTTTAGAAAGTGAATATGCAGAAGATTATATTTGTGTTATTTAACACAAAAGCACTCAAGAAAAATCCTAAAAGTTTGGAATTAATTATCAAATTGTTTTACTCAAATATCACAGAGTATTCATTCTGGAAAAACAAAGAGGGCTGGCAAGTGAATTCAAGGAAAGGGACACAGCTTGGATTTGCAAAAAGGAAGCAATGATCTTCCCTTCTGTGATTTTCAGTTCTATGAACCTGAGCATTTGCCTTCTAAATTCAGATCCTTGAAATAGAAACTCTCCCACTGTCAATAGTGGAACACAGGCCATGGGGTTGCTTCATCACTCAGAAGCCTCAAATATTATGTTTGCTCTGTGCTTTAAAGTGGCATCAAGTTCTTTGAGGCTGGCTGAAATTATTTGAGGCAGAAGCAAAAGTCTGCTTTTCCTTTCCTTTCTGTAAGATGGCAAGACTGTGTAATCATATCCCAGCTAAATCTGGCTTGTGTTGTTAGAGGAATTATCTCCTCATTAAAAACAAATCTTAATAGGCCTAATTTGAAGGCTGCTTTTGTCTGTAACTTGATCAAGAGGGTAATGACTGTGAGCCACGCTAAACAGAGGGAGAGTAAAAGAAAGTCAGAAACGTTAAACAGTGCAGATCACAGTCACATTAGACTGCTTTTGATATGCAAATGAAGCACACAAGGCAAAAAAAAAAAAAAAAGAAACGGGCTTGTTTTTATTTCATTTCTTGATACTCTCCTTAGGCAGCCAGGAAAACCCAAGTCTTTAAGAAATGACTCGGTTTGAGAGACATGTAATTGTTATTTTCTGAGTTTTGGTGTCTTCAGGTGCAAAATGGGAATACTAATGTCTGTAATTATGATAGGATAGCTATAAGGATTACATGAATTAATACATGTGAAGCATTTAGAACAGTGTCTGGGTTTCTAATCCATCCAGCACATAGTTACTGATAGCCCTTACTCTAAGGTTTAACTATTTTTATTGGTGGTGATATTAATTATTATTATTAGCATTTTTTCCTATTCTATATGAACTAGAATACAGTCATAGATACAGAGAATTTGGGAACTGAGAAAACTTTAGGGTGGTGTTTCCAGAACTGTATTCCATGAATACCCACTTTATCTAATAGGTTTTCTCTGACTGGTGACTTTTGGGGAATTCTAGAATTTAAATAAAATCAAGACCATTTCCGTGATCTCAGGTCCTGGGATTGAGCCCCCTAATCAGACTCTGTGCTAGTAGGGAGTCTCTGGTTCTCCCTCTATCCCTTCCTCTGCTTATGCATATGTGTGCACACGTACCCGTTTTCTCTCTCTCTCTAAAATAAATAAAATCTTAAAAAAAAAAAAAAGATCAAGACCATTTCACCACAGATATTTTAGACCCTTTAAGATGTCAGCAATGTGAATCTCAGAGAGCATGATGTTCTATTCAGCCTTGCCTAAATGTATTTGACCTCAAACCCATTTCTCATAGAATGTCTTATAACCCCTTGAGAAACATTAGCTCTTAAAGAAAATTATGGATGACAATTCAATGATGCCCACAGGAAAAATGACTTCTCCTAAGCCCTCAGCTAGTTAAGGGCAGAGTCTGGGCTTAAGCCTGCGTCTCCTGAACTGATGCCAATTATTGATAAAGAGTATTTTAAAAGATCCCATGTAGGGAAGGGAGATCTGATGACCAGACTTCTCTTTAAGAGGTTACCAGTGGAAGATCCTCTATAATGCTTTTCTATAAGCAATGCCACAAAGCTCTCTATACTTTAAACCAGCGCTGAAAAAAATCATTTCCCCCTTTTATATCAGATGGCAAAGAAACAGGACTGTTAACGATTACTGGCAGGGTGGGAGACTGGCCTAGGCTTGGGATCTTTGAATTGTGCTGCAGGAATTTCTCACATAGGAAACCTCCTTAGGGCCCCCAGACTGATGTTACTCAGTCAGGCTAGGAGTGCTATAGTGGGCCATGGATCAGGCTTGTCAGGGGACTTCCTCGAACCAGTCCATAATGAGGTAAGTAGAGACATTGTGAGTCAACATTTGGAAAACTTTATAATAATTTGCAGAGGAATTTTGTGTCTATGCACATGTTAATCTAAGTAGCAGTTTTTTAAAAAATAGAGCTTGTATTTGTATACCTTTTCGATATTTCATTTCTCTAGTAATATATTTTTATTGCATTTTATAAAAGCATCAGTCCAGGGCAGATTAAATATTAAAAAAGATAAATAAATAAAACTTGCCCTTTACCTTAGGTAGTTTGAGAGGCTGGTTCTCAGAAGTAATGGCCCCAGACCTGCAGTGTCAGCATCACTTGAGAACTGGTTAGAAATAAATTCTTGGTTCCACTCCAGACCTACTGCATTAGAAATTCTGGGGTAGGACCCAGCAATCTTTATTTTAATCAACGCTTTGGGTGATTAATATGCACATAAAATTTTAGAATACATACATATATACATATACAGATATATATATATATATATATATATATATATATATATACATATGAGAGAAAGAGAGACAGAGAGAGACAGAGATCCCAAACTCTGGAGTGCAAAGATAATATGACATTATTTCTCTATAATCAAATTAAATTATAGTCCTAATCACCACTTACTCGGGTTGGAAGTAATTTCAATGTCAGTTAAGATTAGGTTCAGTTATGAGTAATGGAGGACCCCCCCCCCCAAACCAGTGGCCTCATCAATAAGCAGACTTTTGGGAAAAAAGCCAAGAAGCAAGGGTGTTTTTTTAAGGTGATTTTGTTTTCTGCTCTACCATCCAAATCCTCTGAAATAAGAGGACACAGAGACCTTTTTTATTTTATTATTTTTTAAAGGTTTTACGTATTTGTTTATTTATTTCGAGAGAGAACATGCGTGTGGGGAGGGGTTGGAGGGGATGGGAGAGAGAGAATCTCCAGCAGACTCCTGGCTGACCATGGAGGCTGACGCAGGGTCCGATCCCATGACCTTGAGATCATGACCTAAGCTGAAACCAAGAGTCGGACACTTAACCCACTCAGTCACCCAGGTGCCATCCCTACCTTTTTTAGTAGAGAAGGAAAAAATCAGGGAGGAACCAAAACAAGACTCAGGTATACTATTCTGCTATATCAACAATGATATTTCACCATCCTGTGCGGTAACCTCGGAGCCAGACCGATACCTAGAAAGTCTAGGGCCTACTCTGGATATGCTGGAGTTCTTGATACATCAGATAGTGTCTTCCCCTTTTAACTATTGTCTGCTGAGGTCTTTAAAACTCCCTTCATAGGTTTTAGAATCCAAATTATTTCTTTCTTACTGGCCTGTCTAGGATCCCCTCACTTGTCATAGATTTTTATTTTCTTTTTTAAAAAAGATTTTATTTATTTATTTGACAGACAAAGATCACAAGTAGGTAGAGAGGCAGGCAGAGAGAGAGAGGTGGGGAAGCAGGCTCCCTGCCAAGCAGAGAGCCCGATGCGGGGCTCGATCCCAGAACGCTGGGCTCATGACCTGAGCCGAAGGCAGAGGCTTTAAACCACTGAGCCACCCAGGTGCCCCAGATTTTTATTTTCTTGATGCATTTCTTTGTAGCTGGAACCCTCAAGCAAAAAAGGTGGGTGGAAACACATTTTATCAATTCATTTCCAGGCCTCTAGTATCGAAGTCAATCCCTAATTGACAAACTAGTCTCCAAGGGCCACTAATTGGCTCTTGAGATTGAAGCTTTGTGCAAAATTTAGAGTCTTTCTGGTCTGCCACACTTTTGTAGGCTCCTTTTTTCATTCTTTCTAGTTGGTAGCTAAGGGGTTCCATACTTCCATTGGTCTGGGCTGCTAGTTAGCAACAAGGCTTCTATAGAAATATTTTTGAAAATGTAGGTGAAACATTGGCAACTTTGGAATGAATTGTCATACATTTCCCAATGTCTCCTACCATCTCTACTGTATTATGTAACTTTTTAAAATGTATTAGATGATTATGTATTTGTCATGTATTCATTTAGTTGTAAGGTTTTTAAAAAGCTATATTCAGAAGACTGAATTTGATTTACTCCTGTTTCTTTTCCAGTGTTACCTCTGTTCCATTATATGAATCTCCCCCTTTTGTTTCAGAATAAAAAAATCCTCAGAAAATATAGGCTTTCTGAATTTAGGCATCTTGAAGCTGATTTTTCTCCATCTCTGTTTACTTCTCTAACAAAAATTTTCTGGAAAAAAAGCTAGAAAAAAAGTGGGAATCTTAGCAAATTAAATATTATATCTATTATATTGCTTACAACAATTGTAATAGAGTAACTCATACAATTTGGATCACAACCTTATCCTTGTTCCTCATTTTTCTTGCTCAGCTTTTTAAAAGAAGAATAAATTACCTGCATTTTCACTCAGGGACATCACTTTTGAATATCTTGGTTCATTTCCTTCTAATCTCAAAGAAAGCTTTCATTTTAGAAACACTGTCTTTATTTTTAATGTATTTATGTATTTTCCTTATATCCATATGAATTCTTTTTTCCCATTTATAAAAGTAATACATGCTTGTTGTCACAAAATCAAACCCAATAACGTGTATAAAGAAAAAAGTTGGTTGTGTTTTGTTGCCAAGTCCTTAGACGTGCTTGCCCAGAATTTTAGGCAAATTTGTGTGGCTTTAGCAACTATTGGTTGGCTGCTAGTGAAACTTTTCTGCCAAGTTACAGGGAAGATGGATAATCCTCTAGGCCTTCAGGTCAATTTGGATGGACCCTTTGTGAGTTTCAAGGTAACATTTAAGCCTCTGCCTTCTGCTCAGGTCATGATCTCAGAGTCCTGAGATCGAGCCCTGCATCGGGCTCTGTGCTCAGCAGGAAGCCTTCTTCCCCCTCTCTCTCTACCTGCTGCTCTGCCTACTTGTGATCTCTCCTTCTGTCAAATAAATAAATAAAATATATTTAAAAAAATAAAATAAAATAAAATACACATTGTTTTGCAACAACTTCTCCTAGTAGATAGTGTCAAAACTCACTGCCCTGTCCTTCAGAGAGCAAATTACAACAGGGCAGCCTAGCTAAATTGAGTGTGAAATTTAAATTTCTATGTTTTAATGTTTCTCTGTTTAACAAGAAGCACTGGACAATTAAAAAGTAAAAGGCTTCAACTCTGAAGTCAAGAGAGAAAAAACACGTGCAATTTTTTTTCCCACACATCGAGCAGAAAAACAATACAAACCAACCAATATTAATCACATATATTCCCACACGCTATGTATTAGGTGAACCTTGTGCAGACAAATTAAGTTACAAAAATGTAAACCCTGGGCCTCTCTGTCGTTTGAACTTTGCAGTTAGCTTGGTCTTTCCTGTTGTACTAACCAGGCAGAGCCACAGTGGTAGAGATGAAATTTCACTAAGCCGTCCCTGACTCACTCAGAAGAGAATCTGTTAGCTCTTTGCTCTCGAATGGCTGAATATAGATTCAGAAGAGATGGGGATTTATATTTTTTATTAGATCCTGACAGCCACTCAACTTATTTTGAAAACTGAGGGGAAAGAAGGTTTACCCAAATAAATAAATGAATAAATAGGTAGGATGAGAAAGGAGGGTAAAAGTAGCACTAAAACTTAATGTTTCACCCCAGAAGGCGGAACACATGGCACATTTGATTGCACATTTGATTTTACCCTCTCCTGCCCTTGATTTGCTAATGAATCAGGTGACATTTCCCACTGAGGCTGGATAGAGGCTCAGATTCTTTCTTGGGATAGCCTTCTGGGCAGCTGCTACAAATCTCTCTAGGTTGGCTTATGAGATTGATTTACGGAGGGCATTATTTATTCATTTATTCAACATTTATTGAACATCTAAACTGCACCAGGCATGGTAAAGGCATTCTGGAGCAAGACATGCAGCTTACATTCTAATGAAATGGAACCTTTTTATTGCCTTTTCTGGCCCTGCACATTTGCTTGGCATGCAGTAGGTGCTCAACAAATTTCTTTTGTCACATTGCATTGAACTGGCTTGTGAAGAGGAGCCTAGCATCAGCTGACCCAGCTGAGACGTGGCGTGTGGCCATGGTTCTCCCTCAAATAATGAGAACATTTGTTCTGCCTCGGTTCGCTTCCCGCTCAAGGTCTATTAAAAACAAGCTCACCGTCAAGATCCGTTCTCAACTGGGTATGTTTCAAGGGGCAAGGGGAAATAGCCAAGAGACGAATCATACATGGAAACTCATCTCATTCCTTAAATCTGACCCCGAATGTCTTTTAGAACTGCTGATGAGATTCTTGCTAGCGCACAATATCAGACTCGATCCTCAAAGGAAATAAATTAAACTGCACCACACGAGGACGAAGGGTTGACATTGTGTTCTTGCTAGCATCTTGTGTGCAGCTGTGAACAGCTGTGTGAGTGCCAGTTAAGCTGGGATAGTATCACTGGGGAAGAGATAAAGGGCCATTCATTCACAAAGCACTACTGAAACGGCCTTGCAGGTGTGTTCTAAGGATTGACTTTCTGCTATCCTCTCTCTATCTGAAATTTATCCTGATATAAGATGATTTTATATAATGTAGAATTATGGGTCTTCTCCCTCCAGGAATGGTGTTTTAGGAATACATGCTGTGACATTCACAAACAAACATGAAATAGGGAAAAGCAGGCTCCATTTGACAAAGAGGATTAGCTTCTGACTCCACAGTGATTTTTGGACCATTTAATCATTCCCTTATGAATAAGCCTCAGTTTTCCCTCCTTTGGGAGAGAAGGAACAAATTGTGCCAAAGAGAGTAGCTCTTTTAGAGAACAGCTTTATTTACCACCCAGATCTGCAACTTCACTCCCCAACGAGAAGCCATCAGCTGCTGATCCTTTGGCTACAAATGGTCAGCTCCTTTGGTGAATGAGGACAGGACACGGTCAGATGCTAACTGCCAATGGAAGGGACACAATGAGGTGAGCAAAGGGCATTTGGATGTTTGCTTTAAAAAACTTAAGTATGCTGCTTGAGGGGGAAATCGTGTGTATCAGTTGCCCTCTTGAGAAACGGAGTGAGAAGGTAAAGCAGTAAACTTGAAATTAGATAGAAATCCTAGGTCAGTGTTCCTAAATGCTGGCCCAGTACGGGGGTCACCTTCGTGGACACAGTTGCCTAGTAACCTTGCTAAAGCTGCAGCTTCCCAAAGGACTGCCCGTGTTTTTGTAATCAGTTCCCCAAGATGAGTCCAGTGTACATGGCTAGATTTGGGAATTACTGGCAGATCCCAGTCTAAACAAACACACAAATTAACAAAAAATAAATAAATAAATAAACTAGATGACCAAGTGCCTGGGTGGCTCAGTCATGTGAGCCTCCAACTCTTAGTTTCAGCTCAGGTGCTGGTATCAGGGTCTTGAGATGGAGCCCTGAAGTGGGGCTGTGTGCTCAGTGGGGAATCTGTTTCAGTTTCCTCTCTATCTTTCTCCCTCTGCCCCTCCCTCTGCTGACTGGCCCTCTTGCTTTCACTCTCTCTCAAATAAATAAATAAATCTTAAAAAAAAAAAAAAAAGCCGATGAGTTATTTAACAGGGGAAAACTGTAAAGCGAGCCAGAAAGATGAGATAGCAGGGCTGCCCCTCTGTGTGGACCCAAATCAAGAAGTGATATTTTGCAATCCTAAATAGTAATGAATTGAAGACTGATTTTATAACCAGGACTGATCTAGTTCCTTAAATCTTTTCATCTTTAAATTGTAAGGAATTTTATGAGTGAGGCGGGATCCACGAAGCCCCATGCCCACATGAGACACACAGTCAGGAAGATCACACAGCTGGTAGCTGGCAGAACCAGGCTTTGAACTCAGAAAATCTGATTCCCGAGCTGGTGGTTAAACCTGGACCAGAAACTGTCTTTCCTGTGCAAATGGCAGGCCTTGAGGAAATGAAGTTTAATAAGGCAGTGCTGTCCTTCAAGGAGCTCACAGAAACTTATAATGTAATGTAGCAAGTGCAGTGAGTAACATGCGAAGAGAGACTCTAAGGTGTTTGCAAGATCGTAGAGGAGGCCTGACCAGTATGGGGAGTGGGCTTGCTGGACCAGAGCTGAAATGTTAAAGGATGAGAAAGAGCGAGTCACAAGAAGACTGGACCAAAGGAAGGTGTTCTTAGAGGAGGAGGCAGCACGAGCAAAGCCTTCAGAACAGATAGAGTAGTTCCTGGCTTCTCTCAGAGAGCTATTATCAGAAGAAGGATGAATGCATACAAGATGGGAAGGGTGATAACTATATCCTAGATTATGGAAAATAATTATTAATGATCATTACTTAATTGGGATTAATGTTAATAATGATCATGATCATTTTAGTAACTGACATGAATAATTGTGGTGTTTCATAACCTATTCCTATGTTATCCCAAAATTATCCTAAAACTTAGTTGTTTGAAACAACAACGCTTGTACTGTGCTCTTAGGAATCTATCAATCAGGAATTTTGAGAGGACATAAGTGGGATGGCTTAGGTCTGCTTTCTCATGTCTGGGCCTCATCTGAAGGTGACCTGAACAGATGGGGCAATGAATACCTGGGGCTGGAGGGTCTTCTTCCAAGAAGGATGGCCTGCCACCTTGGTGGGGGTGACTAGAAGGATCTATTGAAATGGGACTGTTGGCCAAAGCACTTCCATGTGCCCTTCTCAGCTTGGTGACTTCAGAAAAGTGAGACTTCTTCTAAGGTAGGCCAGTGTCCCAGTGAACAAGGTGGAGGCTGATATCTTTTTGACCTAGCTTTGAAGGCACAGAGTGTTACCCCACTATACTCTATGTACTCAGTCATAAGCACATCCAGATTGAAGAGAAGCCATAACCTGAAGAGTGTCAAAGAATTTGGAGCCAAGCATTAAAGTAACTACATGTGGTTAACATTTTTGGGTCCTTTCTAAGTGCCACGCACTGTGGTAAATGCTTTAGCAAGGATATCTCCTCTAAAGTTCATCACAATAGTATAAAATATGTGCTATGATTATCCCAGTTATAGATGAGGGATCACAGGCTTAGGGGAGGGTGTGTGACTTGTACAAGGTCACGAATAAGTGGCTACAAAGGTAAATGAACTCATCTTTGTAGGATTTAAAAGGGTAAGCCTAAGCTACATCACCTTGGTATTCTTCTATGTAACTCAGCCCTGACTCATGGCCCAAAGCACATAGTCACCTCATTGTTAGTGTTTGTGGGAAAGGAAGAAAGTATCAGCAACTCAACATCTAAGGGGACTCAAATGGGGACATTTGGGGGGAACATCATGGCTGGCAACTACTACACTCTCTTTTGCCCTCATCAGAAGTGAAATCCTCAGGAAGCAATGCTACGTGGACCTTGGGCCTGACATTTACCTTTCTCATGTAAATGCTCACCTAATTCTCTCCCTGGAAGTCTCATCCCCAAAGGCCTTGGGCCTAAATCCTGAAATCAAAGAAAAGGGACAAACAGTCTTTGGAAAATGCTTTCTGAATCAAAGTTCTCTCAGATCCAGGAAAATATCACAAATTAGAAGTACTAATTCCCAGGAATATGAAAAAAATACTGTTTGCCTGCCTTTTACATGTTATACCAATCCCAAAGAGTAATCCATGGTATTTAAACTCAATTATGTTTCACGTACCCACTCACTCAACAATATATACTGAACACCTGTAATGTGCTAGACACGATGCTGGATTATGAAGATACTATGGGTGAGTAGGACAGAGATGATCTCTTCCTTCATAGAGCTCATAGTCTAATAACTAAGTAGGTAACTATTCAAGTATATAATGGCTAATTCCCCAATGTACTTTGAGAGAAATTAATGTGATAAGATAAAAATAAGACAAGAGTAAGGTGAGAAATCTGTATGTATGCTGGTTGGGTTAGGTCTCTCCAGGAACGTGATATTTAACCAGAAATCCAAAGTAAGAGAGGAAAAGAAACGCTGTGATCCTGTTTATTTTTATTCTGCTCTTTGGTTGTAACCTCCTTTCCTTCAAGTTCAGACCCTGTTCCAAAGGGAATTAAGCTACAAGACAGAATGTTGATAGAAGAATCTAACTAGTCCTCAACCCAGTGTCAAGTTCATGCTCACAGACTCTTTACAGGCAAGTGCAAAACCTGACATTTAAGCGGTGACCTTAATGCCCAGCTGCATAGAAATCTGAGGCCAGCCCTAGCTAACAGCCTCAAAGTGTTGGTCATTTGTGTGCCCACTAAGCCCCTTGAGTTTTCGCCCAGACATAGTCATGGTGGGCCATTCTGCCTGTCTTCCAGAGGCACCTTCAAATAGCAAGTGTGAGCTAGGTCTTTGGGCTAGAAGATATGCTTCCAAAAGCTTCATTAGGGCACCTGGGTGACTCAGTGGGTTGAGCCTCTGCCTTCGGCTCAGGTCATGGTTTCAGGGTCCTGAGATGGAGCCCCACATCGGGCTCTCTGCTCAGCAGGGAGTCTGCTCCCCCCTCTCTCTCTACCTACTTGTGATCTCTCTCCCTCTCTCTGTCAAATAAATAAGTAAAATATTTTTTTTAAAAAAAGCTTCATAAATTTTACTTTCCAAGATCAAACGCTATTTATCAACATGAGGGTACTGATGTTTAAGAAAGAAAACCTGTCCTTGGGGGTCGTGAAGTGGTGGGGAATCCTACTAATAATTATGCCTTAATTTAGTTATTAAAATGTAGGGATTCATTGATCTGGTAAAAAGGAGTCTAATATTTGAGCTCCCGGCATCTATGACAGTTATAAGAAGTGACACAGGGATTCAGCATGTTGGAAGCCTTCATATTGCTGCAATTTAAAAGTCTGTGAACTGTCTAAACAAGTAGTTATTATTTGAGGCCATTCTTTGGAAATCGCTTCCTCATATGTGTGTCTACATAGGTAAATATGTCATACATATGCAAATCTTAACTATAATTCACATGTATATGTGGATTTATTAATTCCCAAAATACCAGAGCGAATATCTTATTATACCCTTACTTATCTCACTTAATTTTTATAACCACCCTAAAAAAATTATTATATGACACTCTATAGGTGAAGAAGCAATAGTACAGGAAGTAAGAACTTATGTGGTCCAATAGAAGAGCTACTAGATATATGAGCTATTTAAATTAAATTTAAATTATTTAAAAGTAAATGAACTCTCATTCCCTCAGTCACACTAATCACATTTCTTAGTACAACATTTCCACCACCGTAGAAAGTTCTGTGGGGATAACTCTGGAGACTGTAGGCCAGAGTTTCTCAACTTTGGCCATCTTGACATTTGGGGCCAGGTAATGGCTGAGGGGGGCTCCCTTGTATATTAGTGGGTGTTTGGTAGCCACTACCCACTAGTCAGCTGTGCCCCCCCCATCTTAGTTGTGGAATCAAAATCATTTCCAGAGAATGTTCCCCTGGGAGGGGGAATAAAATCATCTCTGGTTGAGAACCAAGGCCCTAGACTCAGCATGGGGTTTATAGGCTCTGTGGGAACATGGGTGAGTTGCTTTCAATTCTTTGAGCTTAATTTCCCTCAGTGGTTTAATATTTAAAAAATGGAACACATTTTCATGAAGTTTTGTGAGTGTTCAAGGTAGAGCATTTGGTAGGTAATAAGAGCAGATTCCATGGTCTTTAGGACTGCAGTGCTCTAATTCCTCCTTACCCGAGGGATGTCCAGATTAGCTGCTGTGGCATCTGGAATCCTGAAAATCCAAATTCCTGCATGCTGTTCCAATGCTCTATCCATGAACTCAGGCTTCTATGTTTAGGCACCTGCAGGGCTGGAGACAATGACAGATTTGACTGGTTTGTTTAGACAGCAAAGTATGAGGACTTAAAAACTGAAAAACCAAACAAAACTTCAACCAAACATAGAAAACCATCCTTTAGCCTCACTGGCCTGAATTTTGTTATAATGGCCTTGAGAACATGTGGACCAATGAGGCGATCAAGTAATGAGGAAGGTTTTTAAATGTCTCTTAAAAAATGAAATCAAGCATTTAGATCAATTATAGTGAAAATGATTAGAACACATCAATGGACAGCTGTCAGGAAATTAACTGAAGTTTTTTAACCTCCAATGTCCAAATAGGCACATTTAGACAATTGGCCCTATCAGTACAGTATATCAGGTTCAGACTACCACATCAGTAGGATGGAAAGATAACAAAATGAATATTTGAAGTTTGTGCTTAGTCTTGCCTTGAAAAAACATATGCAAGTGTGTTAATGGGCTTACAGAGGAGACCATCATCAACTTATTTTATCCTTGAGATTTTGTAGGAATAAGCTGAGTATAACCTTCTAAATATAAAGCTATCCTTACATTGGACAATATGAATCAGTATTTGACCACTTTTGAGCCATAAGAAGGGACATTCCATCAGATGTAAAACTAATGCATTGAGGAGAGGAGCAAAAAGAGAATAGTTCATTTCTTTAATTTATGTTTCCATAATTGAATTCTTCAATTTATGTTTCAGTAATTGATACCTGACAGGTCATCTCTCTATTAGAAACAGAGGTCAAGTTCACCATTCACATAATAACCTGGCCATTTGTCTCTGTTTACATTGTATCAGGCCCTAGGCTAAGAAATAAGCATTACCTCATTAACCTCATTTAAACTTAAGACGGTGTGAAGAGGGTTTTATTTTTTTCCATTTTGAAGAGGAGAAAACACATTGAGAGGATTTAGATAACTTGTAGGTAAGAGGTATAGCCAGATTTCAGTCTCAGGAGGACAGAATTTCAAAGCTCTGGTCACCTGCCACACCATAGCGACAGGTGAATGGTGGAGAAGATACTGGTCTCCACGTTATAAATCACATCCATAATTAGTAGTCCTCTGCAGCATCCACCCACTCACTACATCTGGATGATGTGGGACTTAGTACATACCATCTTTTATGATCTAATTTTGCCATATTCATTAAATCAGATTATGAATGAGACTTCTTTCACACTTTTACTACATGAAATATTTTCTTCTTAAAATGAGCCAAACTGCCAAAATCTCCACATTTTTTTCCCCTGGTTTCTTATTCCTCGGAGAAAAATTCTGACTGGCCATTAAAAAAAAGAAATAAATTCTCAACAAATCAATCAAACCTGAATACCTCCAAGCCCAAGATAAGAAAGATATTAAAAATGTCTCAAAGAAAGAACTCGCTAATTGAAGAGTAACTGAAGGGAGAGACAATCCTGAATTAATAACCTGTCTTAATTATAGTATGAGTTAGAAAAAAGAAAGTCTTATTACCTTTTGAAATCTGATGGATAAATGAATCAATTAAGCTGGAGTGTGAAAAGTATGAAATGACATGAACTGGGCAAAAATAGAACCCCATGAAAGTCTAACTGGGCCTATTTTGATGAACAAATGTGGTCTAAGTAAATGGAATATAGTTTTTTACTGATGTATAGGTCAAGGTGCTACTATAGTTTTTGAAAAAAAATAGGTTTTTTTTTTAAAGACTTTATGTATTTATTTGACAGACAGAGATCACAAGTAGGCAGAGAGGCAGGCAGAGAGAGAGGGGGAAGCAGGCTCCCTGCCAAGCAGAGAGCTCCATGCGGGGCTCGATCCCAGGACCCTGAGATCATGACCTGAGCTGAAGGCAGAGGCTTAACCCACTGAGCCACCCAGGTGCCCCCAAAAATAGTTCTTGTAAGCAGATAAACATTCTCCTTGCCATCTTTTTATACTATAGCACATATAAATTATATAATCTGTACTAATATATACATGTAAAAATCTGTATTATACATATAATGTATGTACTCCATAATCTTTCCAATGTACTAACATATACTAATGTGAATACTAACACCAATCTGTACTATATACTATATACTATATAACCTATCTGCCTATCAATCTATATACTAACTCACAAAGATAATGAACTGGCCAGACTCTATCCAGATAATTAAACTTTGAATTATTAGGGATAGAGTTCATGAAGTCTTTTTAAAGAGTCAAACTTAAAGAAAAAAAAAAGTAGCAACTAAAAAAGGACAATGAAGTATGGATCCTTTTCTCTATTTGAACCAGTCGCATTTTATTCCATCAAATTTATCACTCTTCTCATACCGGTAACACATGAAACCTAATTCTGGTTTGATGTGTTGATATGCATTTCTGGCTTGGTAAAGCACTTAGTCCTACCTCCAATATCTGTCTAGGAGAAAGAACCATTTTACCGATAGCCCACACTCAAGAAGAGATTGAACAAAGGTATGGCTACCAAGAGGGCCAGCTTAGAGGCTGCCCAACCCTGTGGGTTTCTTCTGTGCTGATACCCACATTCTCTGGAATATTTGAGATTGTCATCTCTGAAAAGCAAGTCCTGGGCATACTCAAAGGAGAAATAAAATGAGGAGTAAAAGTATCTAAACCATATTTTGGTGCTTATTCTCCCCAGCCCCTGGAATCTTTCTCCTAACCCTTAAAGAAAAAAAAAATTCTGTTCTCAGATAGTGTAACCATTCACTCAGAGCTGACAGCCCAGAGATACACACATATTGGTTGGTTCCACTGGGTGACTTGAGATGAATCAGAGGGCACACCGCACAACATCTTAAAAGAAGCTGTATGATCCCAGGGATATAAAACATACATTCTAGGGGCTCCTGGATGGCTCAGTGGGATAAAGCCTCTGCCTTCAGCTCAGGTCATGATCCCAGGGTCCTGAGATCAAGCCCCGCATCGGGCTCTCTGCTCAGCTAGGAGCCTGCTTCCCCCCTCTCCCTCTGTCTGCCTCTCTGCCTACTTGTGATTTCTGTCTGTCAAATAAATAAATAAAATCTTTAAAAAAACAAACAAACATACTTTCTAAAGGGGACAAAAATCATTCCCAAGGGACCAACAGTTGGTTCTCAGGGCAAAAAATTATTCTTTTTATGTAGGAAGCATGGGTCTACATACAGTACATTAACAGATCTATGGTATATCTATGGCATTAAAATTTTATGGAGGGAGTGATTAGAGGAAAAAATGCCTTCAATAGTTACTTCAGGAGAATGATAATGAGAAAAAAGAAAAAAATGAAACAAGATGGGATCGGGAGGGAAACAAACCAAAGGAGACTCTTAATGTCATAAAACAAACTGAGGGGGGTGGGGGGGGGAGCGGGATTGGGAGAGGGGGGTGGGGTTACATTATATGTTTAAATAAAAAAGCTTAAAGAAAACAAAAAAAGGCAGAGAACAACTTGATGCAGGCCAAGCCAGTAAAGAACATTCTGAGATAAAGAAGGCTTCAGGGAGGGAGGGGCTGGGCTGCAGATCTGTCAGGGAATGGACAGGAGGAGACAATATTTGAAACTTGGCAGAATGTAAATGGACTTCCCCAGGCCCATACTGGGGGATTGGTTTTACTCCCCAATCTGATTTTATCTAATTTATTTCCTTCAGGAATTCCTCACAGCATATGACCCACTGAAAATCCCTTTCTGGCTTTGCAGTACAACTATGTACAGTTTCATTTTAATCATGTTTTCTAATGTTTCTGAGAGATTTGGGGTTGGTGGGGAAGGTTGTAGCAAATGTTCAGTTCACCATCTAGAAATGGAAAGCACTCATTACAACGTAAGGAAGATAGGCTCCACTTTCCCTCTTCTTCTTCCTCCTACTCCCTCAGTTTGGTAGAGGAAAAGTGAGTTGAAGGAAGGAAGAGTCTAGAAAATCAGCAGAACACTGTGGTAGAAAACCTTTCCCTGTCAGCATCTGGTCCTGAGGCTTCCAGTGTGTCTAGGTCTTATATTTATTGTGTTTTAAATGAAGAGTTTTTATAAAATAATACTTCAGGTTGACTCCAGCGTCAAAAATACATCATCCCATAAAATTCCATCTGCATTTTCACAATAATGTCTTAAAGTATAGTTATTAGTTGTACAGTTACATATCTTCGGGTGAAGTTTTGACTCTCTTGTTGCAATCCCAACACTCAGTAGACCCATGAAAGTTGAGCTGTTAACCTAGAATTGTGACCTTCATGTGAACTACATGATTACCTCAATATAAGAGGGAAAGACGCCACCTCTGAGCCTGTACAGATTCAATATTCAAGTCTCTAGACTTGGAAGCCTCTGAAGACACATTTACCTGAAATCAAATTCCCATTTTTATAATTAAGAAATGATTGAATATTGGTAAATGTAGAGCTCAACCTAGAGCTTAACCAGCAGATCAGTCTTCTTTAATGAGAAGTGACCATTTTTATGAAATAAAATTTAAAAAAAAATTTTATTTATTTATTTGTCAGAGAGAGCGAGCACAGGCAGACAGAGTGGCAGGCAGAGGCAGAGGGAGAAGCAGGCTCCCCGCCGAGCAAGGAGCCCGACGTGGGACTCGAACCCAGGACACTGGGATCATGACCTGAGCCGAAGGCAGTTGCTTAACCAACTGAACCACCCAGGCGTACCATGAAATAAAATTTTAATCTATGTCATGACAAAGGAAATTTATTTTATTTTAATTTTATTTTATTTTTATTTTATTTATTTATTTATATTTTATTTTTATTTTTATTTATTTTATTTTAATTTTATTTTATTTTTATTTATTTATTTTTTATTTTTAATTATGTTTTTATTTTCATCACCCAGTGCTCATCATGAGCACTCCATTTTGAATTTATTTTTATGCATGGTATAAGAAAGTGGTCTAGTTCACTCCTTTGCATATAGCCATCCAGTTCTTACCACACCATTTGTTGAAGAGACAGTCTTTTCCCATTGGATGTTTTTTCCTGCTTTATCAAAGATTAACCAACCATACAGTTGTGGGTCTATTTCTGGATTTTCCACTTTATTCTACTGATCTATGTATCCATTTTTGTGTCAGTTTTTTATTTCCACTTTATTCTATTGATCCATTTTTGTGTCCGTTTTTTTCCCACTTTATTCTATTGATCTATGTATCCATTTTTTGTGTCAGTCATTTTTGTGTCATACTGTTTTTATTACTACAGCTTTGTAGTATAACGTGAAGTCTGGATTTGTGATGCCTCCAGATTTCCTCTTCTTTTTCAAGACTACATTGGCTCTTCCTGGTCTTTTGTGGTTCCTTACAAATCATAGGATTGTTTTTTCTAGTTCTGTGAAAAATGCTGTTGGTATTTTGATAGGGATTACATTAAATGTGCAGCTTGCTTTGAGCAGTATGACATTTTAACAATATTTGTTCTTACAATCCATGAGCATGGCATGTCCCCATTTCTTTGGGCCATCATTAATTTCTTTCATCAGTTTCTTATAGTTTTCAGAGTAGTTCTTTCACATCTTTGATTAAGTTTCTTATTATTTTGGGTACAATTGTAAATGGGATTGTTTTCTTAATTTCCCATTCTGCTGCTTCATTACTGGCATATAGAAATGCAAGAGATTTCTATAGATTGATTTGTATCCTGCAACTCTAGTGAACTTATTTATCAGTTCTAGCAGTTTTTTGGTGGTGTCTTTTAGGTTTTGTATATGTGGTATCATGTCATCTGTAATAGTGAAAGTTTTATTTCTTCCTTACTGATCTGAATGCCTTTTATTTCTTGTTGTCTGATTGCCGTGGCTAGGACTTCTAGTACTATGTTGAATGAAAGTGCTGGGAGTGGACATCTTTGTCTTGTTCTTGACCTTAGGAGAAAAGCTCCATTTTTCTCTATTAAGGATGATGTTAGCTGTGGGATTTTCATATGTAGCCTTTATTATGTTGAGGTGTGTTCCCTCTAAACTTACTTTATTGAGGATTTTTATCATGAAGAGATGTTGTATTTCATCAAATGCTTTTTCTGCAACATGGAAATGATCATATGGTTCTTACCCTTTCTCTTATTGATGTGATGTGTCACGCCGATTGATTTACAAATATTGAACTATTCCCGCAACCCAGGAATAAATACCACTCATGTTGAATGATTTTTAAAATATATTACTGAATTCCGTTTCTTATTATTATGTTGAGGATTTTTGCATCTATGTTCATCAGAGATGTTGGGCTATAGTTCTCTTTCTTTTGTGATGTCTTTATCTGGCTTGGTATCAGGGTAATTCTGGCCTCAAAGAAAGAATTTGGAAGTTTCCCTTCCTTTTTTATTTTTTGGAATAGTTTGAGAAAATTAGATACTAAGTCTTCCTTAAACAGAATTCATCTGTGAAGCCATCTGGTCCTGGATTTATGTTTTTTGGGAGTTGTTGGATTACAGATTCCATTTCTTTGCTGGTGATTCGTCTGTTCTTTTTTGTTTTGTTTTGTTTTGTTTTTTTGTAGGCTAAAAATTTCTAGGAATTTATTCATTTCTTCTAGGCTGTCCAATTTGTTGCTTATAGTTTTTCATAATATTCTGTTACAATTGTTTGTATTTCGGTGGTGTTTGTTGTTATTTCTTCTTTCTCATTTGTGATTTCATTTTTTTTAGGGACTCCTAAAATATGAACATTATTAAGTTTGATGGTGTCACTGATTTCCCTAAATCTATTCTTGTTTTGTATAACTCTTTTTTCTCTCTTTTGTTCAGTTTGATTACTTTCCATTATTCTGTCTTCTAGGTCATTAATTCATTCCTCTGCTTCTTCTGCTATTCATTCCATCAAGTGTGTTTCTCATTTCACTTACTGAGCCTTTTGTCTCTGCTATGCTATTCCTTAACTCTGTGTTAATGGTTTCAGTGATGTCCTCTGCTCTTTTCTCAAGTCCAGTGAGTATCCTTATGGTCATTGCTTTAAATTCTCCATTAGGCAGAGCACCTGGGTGGCTCAGTGGGTTAACCATCTGACTCTTGATTTTGGCTCAGGTCATGATCTCAGGGACAGAAGACTGAGCCCCACATCAGGCTCCATGCTTGGCTGGAAGTCTGCTTCTCTCCCTCTCTCTCTTCCTCGCGCCCCCCCCCACTCATGCACATGTGCACACACTCTCTCTCCAAAATAAATAAATAAATCTTTAAAAAAAATTCTCCCCCAGGCATGTTACTTATCTGTTTCATTTAGATCTGTGGTCTTGTCCTATTCTTTCATTTGAGACAAATTCCTCTGTCTTCTCATTTTGCCTAAACTCTAAACCTATTTTTGTATGTTAGGAAAGTCAGCCACATCTCCTATTCTTGCAGATATTGGCTTTCTGAAAGTCCTGTAGTGCCTATAGTGTAGTGTCTCCTGGTCTCCAGGGCTTGGCACTTCTTGGGGTATTTCTAATGTGTGCTTCTTGTATTCTTCTGTTGTGTCCTGGCTGCTTTATACTTCATCCAGTCATCTACATAGCCTCTCTTTGCCTGTTGTGGCAATGTGTGGTCCTTGGCTTGAATATGGTGGGTTTAAACCAGTTGTGCTCAGGTCTGCTTGTGAAATGAGACTTGTTGCCACTACCACCAGAACTGAGGTCTTGCAAAACTCCTGGGTTGGGAGATGTGGTGTGGGTAGGGGTTTGGATCAGTCTTCTGGGAGAGGGGACCCTCTGTGCTGGGACTGAGGCAAGCATGACTGGGAAGGGAGGTTCTTCCAGAGCATGGGGGATTGGAGCTAGGTATTAACAATTTAGGTAGCCAATGTCAATGCTGAACCCGTTCCTGCAGATGACCTTGTGCATGATGAGGGGTGGGGGAGGGAAATAGTGCCTGCCAGTTCCTTGGTTTCTGAAGGAGTCTCTTCCTGAACAATGCCTCTCTGGGACACACTTTATGATGAGCAAATAAACTCCATACTGTGGGTCCCAAGCATTCTTCAGGCCACTATTTCCTATTTCCACGTTGTATGTGCATAGGCTGTTTGCCCTGTCTTCTCTCCAAAAATAGCTCAGTGTCCTCCAAGCTCTCCCAGAGCCAAGCACACTGATCTATCAGACTCTAGGATTTAAGTCTTACTGGTTGCAAGAACTCACAAAATTCAGGCCCTCTCACTTGCCAAGCTAGTTGCTATGGGGATTTGTTTTCCTTGTGCACTCGCCTGCTCATTAGCCTCTCATCCTTCTCTGCAACTGCAGCTCCCTCCCCACGGTAGTGGCCACTTTTGGTTTCTCTCCCAAGCCACATCTTTGAACTTTCTTTTTCAGTGTGGCCTCTTACCTACTTTTAGTTGTATAGTTTGTTCTGCCAATCTTCAGCTTGAATTCTGATGTATTTACTATTATTTGATAGTTATCTAGTTATATTCATGGGACAAGGCAAGTCTAGGGTCCTCCTACTCCCTGCTATCTTCTTTCCTTGTCACTGATTTTTTTTTTTTACCATTTTTGTTTGTTTTATTTTGCCATTTCTGCCCTCCCCCGCTTTTTACCATCAGTTAAAATGAAGGTAAGAACTAAATTTGAAAGTGAAACAAAAAGACAGATGTTTATTTATAATGAGTTGGCTTGAAACAACAAAAACAAAGTTATTTTCCTGGTTCTAAGAAGAGGCTATGTGCTAAGAGATGTGGTCAACCTGCTTATAGTTTGAGAAGACTCTGTTTTATCTGTGCCATTTTTTTTTTTTTCTGTAGAGTTTGTGACAATTCCTAGTGGAATCGCCCCCAAGAAAGTAAGAGCTCTAGCTTAGTGATCACAGGAGAAAAGGTATGGAGGCAGAGGTAGAAGTATTGTGGGTGAATTGGCTCCTTCCATTCTAGCCCGGTTTTACTAGGTCTTCTTTGGGATTATGAGGGGAAAGAAATATCTAGATCCAATTTCTAAACTAGAAAATGAGTAAAGATTTGTAGACTAAAGCTAATGGTTAAAGGGACAGGAAATGAAAGAAGAAAAAAGAACTAGGATAACTAGAAAGGGATGGAAAATAATGAGAAGATTAGGAGGAATGCTGGAAGGATCTGGAGGGAAGAGTCATTGAGAAGGAAGTGGAGGAGAACTGAACTGAAGAAAGAGATGGGGACACCTGGTTTCCAATCCCTCATCCCTATATTAGTCACCTGAAGAGAAGGGAAGTGAAGATTCCCTCCTTCCTTCCTTTCTTCCTTTCTTTCTCTTCCTTCCTTCCTTCCTTCTTTCCTTCCTTTCTTTCTCTCGTGATTCAACAATTCTATACATTACTCATCATGAAAACTGTACTTTTAATCCCCTCTGCCTATCTCACCCATCTCCCCACCCACTTCCCTTCTGGTAACCATAGGTAAGAGTTTTCTATAGGTAAGAGTTTCTTCCTTGGTTTGCCTCTCTCTCTCTCTCTCTCTCTCTCTTTTTCTTTCTTTCCTTTTTTTTTTTTTT
>ML103108.1:27493-47893 GCA_003697995.1 Taxidea taxus jeffersonii
TTTTTTTTTTTTTTGTTAACGTGTTCATTTGTTTTGTTTCTTAAATTCCACATATGAGTGAAATCACATGGTATTTGACTTTCTCTGACTGGCTTTTTTTGCTTAGCATTATACTCTCTAGTTCTATCCACATTGTTGCAAATAGATTTCATTCTTTTTGATGACTGAGTAATATTCTCTCTCTATATATAGAATTCTAAATATAGATATTCTATATATACACATATATATTCTCTATATACACAGATATATATACATCTGTAGATATATATGCATGTGTATACACACACACACATACATGTCACATCTTCTTTATTCATTTGTCCATTGAGCAACATGTGGACTGCTTCCATAGTTTGTCCATAATAAACATGGGCTGCATGTATCCCACTGATTTAGTGTTTTTGTATTTCTTTGGGTAAATACCCAGTAGTGCAATTATTGGATCATAGGTTAGTTCTATTTTTAAATTTTTGAGGAATCTTCATTCTGTTTTCCACCGTGGTGGTTAACAATTTGCATTCCCACCAACAGTGTGCAAGCGTTCCTTTTTCTCCACATCCTTGCCAACATTTGTTTCTCATGGTTTTGGTTTTAGCCATTCTGACAGGTGATATCTCATTGTAGTTTTGAATTGCTTTTCCCTGACATTGAGTGATATTGAGCATCTTTTCATATGTCTGTTGGCTTTCTGGTTGTCTTCTCTGGAGAAATGTCTGTTCGTGTCTTCTGACCATTTTTTAGGTTATTGGGTTTTGGGTGCCAACTTTTATAAATTCTTTATATATTTTGGATACTAAGCCTTTATTGGATATGTGTTTTGTAAATATGTTCTCTTATTCCATAGGTTGCCTTTAGTTTTGTTGATTGTTTCCTTCACTGTGCAGAAGCTTTTTATTTTTATATAGTCCCAATAGTTTATTTTTGCTTTTGTTTTCCTTACCACAGGAGACATATCTAGAAAAAAGCTGCTACAGCCAATGTCAGAGAAATTATTGCATATACTCTTCCCTAGGATTTTTATGGTTTCAGGTCTCACATTTAGTTCCTTAATGGATTTTGAGTTTATTTTTATGTATAGTGTAAGAAAGTGATCCAGTTCATTCTTTTGTATATAGCTGTCCAGTTTTCCCAACACCATTTGATGAAGATACTGTCTTTTTCCCATTGCATATTCTTTTCCCCATTTTTTTTTAAAAACCATGATTCTATTTCCCACCTTTCCCCAAAATAACTTAATGTGACCAGGAAAGCAAAGGAGCTAGGAACATTGTAGAGCTGCTTTGAGAGAGAGAAAGTACAGCTTTCAAAGAAACATCTCCTTCTTATTGTTCCCCCAATGTTGTAAAATGACCCAGTAAAACTGAATTAAGAAATTCCTATATTAAGAAAAAAGAGTGACAATTGCTCTCTGGAATTCCCCTCTCATCCTTTGCAACCCAACCAATCCCATTTGGTATTTATGTGTTTCTATGAATTCTGACCTTCCTGGTAATCAACATGGATATGCCATATTCTGGGAAGAGACTGGAAATGTTTGATATGTGGATTAGGCTGTGTTGACAA
This sequence comes from Taxidea taxus jeffersonii, assembly GCA_003697995.1. Classification (NCBI taxonomy): domain Eukaryota; kingdom Metazoa; phylum Chordata; class Mammalia; order Carnivora; family Mustelidae; genus Taxidea; species Taxidea taxus. The sequence goes on from ML103108.1 coordinate 29,060, forward strand.
ACTGTGGTCTGTCAGATAATCCACAAAACACTGCCACCTGTAGAAAATGAAACCCTGAGTAGTTGTGTCTTGTTTCCTGGTAAACACAAAACTGTCTCATTTCTGAGCAAAAGCACAGCAGGAAAGGAAGAGTTGCATGTCACTTTTGAGGCCATTTTCTTATTTACATGTCACTCTAGTCAATAATTCCCAGGATAACGCAATCTGCTATCCTGACAAACAAATAAACAAACATAAGAAATAAGGAAATAATTCCTCTCATTATACTTTCTCATGGTCTTTCTCCCAGAACAACTTTCTTCTCTCCAGAAGCCAACTCCAATGCCCTGGTTCATTGGCAGAATATATTTTCAGTTTGCCAAAAATGTGAAAAGGAATCATGCTGAATTTAGCTTCCCCAGAACTGAATTCAACTCAATGTCTAACTTCTAATAAGGCTTATAAAAGTTCCACTGGTGTTGGCATCTGTAGCTAGAAAAAAGAGACAGCTGTAAAAAACATCTTCTCGCCAAAACGTGATTTGGGAAAGGTCATTTTATTACATGATTTATTTATATTGTTTCTCCATGGTACACAGTGTTCTGATGTGGAGACAGAGCTGAGGGGAAGAGAAACATTCAAAGAACCCCTGAAGACCTACCAGTCATAGGCAGGCATCTTATGGGCCAAGATGTTTGGTGTGTACACTCTGTAGCTAAAACAGCATTCAATTCAGTACAGCTCTTTTGCATCAAATTAAAAAGAAATTTCTATCATAAGATCAATCTTCTCCCCTCTTCTCTGAGACATCATCAGCAAGGAACATGATTAGTAGATCTTGCTTTTATAGTCACCAAGAACAATCTTTTCCCCTCAGAAAAGAAAAGAAAAGAAAAAAAAGTCAAGTTAATCAAATTTCTAATAGTTTAGCCTTTTTTACACATGGTGTTGGCATTTTAAAGGGCATAAATTTTTCTCTTCTGGATTTCTTTGCCTGCAGAAGCTTGTGTTAGTTACATTCTGAACAGACCTCCATATTTAATATGGAAAGCTGAATATCTCTTTAAATGAAAACAGATTTTGTTTATCTTCACTTGGCTCTATCACTGTGTCCTAAACACGCAGGTGGGATTTCTTAATACCAAATTTATAATGGTGACAAGTAGGATTTACTGGAGAAATACTTTTTTTGACCATATATTTTATTTAACCTCCCCCTGATGTGGAGTCCAAACTAACCGTGTGTTTTTTTGTTTGTTTGTTTGGTGTTTAATCATTGCTTCTTTTTTGTTTATGGCCGGCATGTCTCAGACATTGAGGTCAGGTGTTTGAAAATGAAAACCAACTAGTTTTTATTCTTGCCTTCAGAGTGTTGCTAGTATTTTGACTTTATTAAGCTTCTTGTTTCACTTGCCAGAAAGTATTTCAAAGAAATGCAGCAGAAGAACCTCTAGCCAACTGTAAGTTGTCTGGTAGGGCAGACTTTATCACCATATCTTCAAAACTGGCTCACCGGGGAAAGCATGAGGCAAGGATCGTATTCTCTAATGAGGTCGGTCCATGGCCGTGTTTGACTGATTTGCTTCTTAGATGATGAAGTATGATGTCTCCATGGAATTCCATTTGAGAGAGATTTAAAAATTAAACATCATGAATATTCAGTAAGCCTTCCTGAAAAGTCAGTTCTAAGTGACTTAATCATTTTCTCTGCATTTTTCCTTAAAGAAGATTTCGTTTGAACTAGGAAAGGTTTGAGTATTGTTTGTTTGTTTGTTTTTTGGTAGAAAAAGTTTAAAGTTAAAGAGAAATAGCATGTGAAACAATTCCTTGAAATGTTGAATTTTAATGCCCTTCAGAAACTAAGTCCCCCTAGCAAGGCCACTCAGAGGACAAGGTTATTTCTCAATGCTGTCTCTCTGCTTGCAGGCACATTAATTTCCAGAGAACACAAGGCCAGTATAAATTCGATCTGTATGAAGTCCATTTTGCTCTTTTTAAAATTTCCAGTTACAAAGAGAATCCCAAATGCCAAAATGTCATATTTAAAATTAAGAAGACCACCCCAAAATTTAGAATAGAAATAATAAGTAAGAGAGGCAACAGTGTTCTGAGAAATTACTTGAAATTTGACATAAATTAAAATGTTTGTGTTTGCCCCTTCAAGGTCATTATCAGTTGTTCTACCTAGCCCACATAAATGGATAAAAGACAAATAATATATAGATATCTCAAAGACTAACGAGAAAAGTATTTAGATTGAATGTTTGCATATTTTGTAAAACAAGTAAGAATGTCAAGGCTGGGTCCAGTACTTGAGGCTGTGAATTGGCCATTGCATTGGCCAGACTACCTTTAATTGTACTCTTTCTGGTAATTCAACAACTCACCCACATTGGATCAAATTGGAAGGCAGGGGATCTTATATCAACTTATTCTCTATGGTGGATAGTGAGATTTCCTACCTGTTATCTGAGCCAGACATTTCAATTTGTTAGAATCCAAGAAACTAGAGAAGTCACTAGCTAGTGAACATAGCATTTCTGAGAAGTCTTGGTACCCCAACTTTGGAAGGGAAATCTTGTTCTCCTTATTTTGCAAATAAGAATATAGATGCATGGAGAACTCAAACAGCTATTTCAATATGCAACATCCAGACCTGGGAATGAAAGTCAAGACTGTTGTGAGCTGGAAACAAATGTATGTAGTTCAAAACACTTAGAATTTAGTCACAGTTTCAGTAAGTACTAGTTGAGTCCCTTCGAGGAATTCACTCAACTTTTCTGAGCCTCAGTGTGTTCATTTTTCCTAAGGAGAAAACTAACACTAACTCAGTGCTGGGAGCATTAAGGAGACCATTTACTTAGAGCACTTAGCCCAGTGGCTGGCTCACAGGAAGCACTCGATCAACCTTCGCTGGACACACGCGAAGTGGATTTCAGAAGAGTCCCCCAATGTGTTCAAGGAGAGATACTCAAACTACTGAATGTTCAACTCAGTCGCATTTCTCTGAAAGGGGAATTACAGTAGGAACTCAAGTGGAAAATGATGAGATACAGGCATAGCATGGCATATGACATTACAAGAAATATCTGATGCATCATGTTTACTGTGATTATCAAGGCAGGAAGGTGAACATACACTTCAGAAAGCCTTTGAACAAGAGCAGTGAGACAATAAACCCATTTCTAGTTAGTCTTCAGTTAGCTTAAAGAAATCAGTGGGGATTCTGGATCATGTAACTTACATATGTTTCTTTTTTTAAAAGTTCTATATGTTTCTATAGACCTTTTTTAATACAAGGGGCTTAAAAATAATTAAAAAGTAAAATTTTAAGACTGAGAACAATCAGGACTCTCTTTAACTTTCCTCTTCTGGACCCTCTAATGATTTAGAGCAAAGTTTACTTGATCTTCAATAAAATGTTCAGTTATCTGAGGGAACAAGAAAGTTTGGAAGATTAAAGAAATTGAGTCACCCCAATTGTCAGGGCCAGCAGAGTGATTCCAAATTTGGAACCCCTGTGCCTTGAGCCCCTTTCAGAAGCAGTTTCCTAGCATATCCAGGGCAGAGCTCCAAGCTACTGGCAGGCGAATTTTAGTACAAAGCGAGCCAAATGTACATGCTTATATCCTGCTGCTCTGGAGGCATTAATTCCATCCATGGATTGGTGAAGTCCTTAGGGTTGGTCACAGAGGGGCTTCTAAGAGAGGTAAAAGTGGGCTGATGCAGCCTGAAACATATAAGCAATAAATGTTTCTATGATATAGTCAGCTTATCTGTCCCCCTTCTGAGTAGACAAGGGACCAGTCTCCCCCTTTTTTTAATCTTCATCATTTCATTTAGCTTTACAAAATAAATCAATACAAATCCTTCATGCATCCCCTTATCCTAAGCACAGCATATTTCCTTTTTTTCTTTTTTTTTTAGAAGGTTACACCACTCTATTTCCTTTATGAGAGATCTCTTTGGGAACTTCAGTGATAACCAGTTAAAACCTAATCACCCTTGTACCCTAGAATATCCTTATCAGAAGCCTTTCCCAACCACTAAGATTACAAAAGTACGACATTTAAGAGCAGTTCATTCTGGGCTGTCTGCAATGAAGAAAGGGGGTGAGAACCATTTTCAAGGGCTTTTCTCGTGACATTTACTCCTCAGCTCCACAGGAGAACACGTCAGCTCTCTTGGGCCACAGCTGTGTGTAATGTCCATCCTGACTGCAGTGCCCAGGGACTGCGTCCTCTGTTCTCAGAGGGGCCATCAGTTTGATCTGAGAGCTGGATGAGAGCCACTGGTGGGCAACAGTCTGTAAACAGACCATCCCTTCCTGCTCTTCAGAGCAAAGAAAGAAAAATAAAGGTTAATGGAGGGAAGGGTAGGAGAAAAAAAAGTGTGAGGAAAAATGCCCCCAAACTTGGAAATAAGGCCTAAAGATGACTATGAGCCCTTTCAATGTCTCACTAACTGTTCTAATTAGCCCCCAAGGGTCATCTATGCTCCAGAGCTGCACTAGTATCATTGCCATTAGCCACATATGGCCCCTTAAAGTCAAATTGGAATTAAAATGAAATAAAAGCTTTTGTAGAGTGAAGGCAACCATCAACAAAATGAACAGATAACTTAATGAATGGGGAGAAGATATTTGTAATGATATATCCAATAAGGGGTTAATATCCAAAATATATAAAGAACTTATACAACTTAACACACAAAAACCCCAAAAAACAAAACAAAAAAAGCCCTGATTTTAAAAATGGGCAGAGGGCCTGAATAGACATCTTTTGTTTCTTTTTTTAAAAAAATATTTTATTGGGATGCCTGGGTGGCTCAGTGGGTTAAAGCCTCTGCGTTCGGCTCAGGTCATGATCCCAGGATCCTGGGATCGAGTCTCGCATCGGGCTCTCTGCTGGGCAGGGAGCCTGCTTCTCCCCTCCTTCTCTGTCTGCCTCTCTGCCTACTTGTAATCTGTGTCTGTCAAATAAATAAATAAAATCTTAAAAAAAATTTTATTTATTTAATTGACAGAAAGAGACATGGTGAGAGAGGGAACACAAGCAGGGGGAGTGGGGGGAAGGAGAAGCAGGCTTCCCACAGAGCAGGGAGCCCGATGCGGGGCTTGATCCCAGGACCCCAGGATTATGACCTGAGCTGAGGCAGACACTTAACTACTGAGCCACCTAGGCACGCCCTGAATAGATACTTTTCAAAGAAGACATACAGATGGCCAACAAACATATGAAAAGATGTTCAACATCACCAATCATCAGCAAAATGGAAAAACAAAACCACAATGAGATATCACCTCAGATGGGTCAGAATGGCTAGCATCAAAAAGAAAAGAAACAACAAACGTTGGCAAGGATGTGGAGAAAAGGGAACCCTTGTGCACTGTTAGTGGGAATATAAACTGATGTAACCACTGTGAAAAACAGCATGGAGTTTCCACAAAAAATTAAAAATAGAACTACTATGTGATCCAGTAATTACCTTTCTGGGTATTTACCCAAAGAAAACAAAAATACTAATTTGAAAAGTTATATGTACCTTTATGTTTATTGCAGCATTGTTTACAACAGCCAAGATATGGAAACCCCCAAGTGTCCATTGATAGATGAATAAAGAAGATATGTACATATATGATACACACACCCTGGAATATTACTTAGCCATAAAAAAGAGTGAGAACTTAGCCTTTGTAACAACACAGATGGACCTAGAGGGTGTTATGGTAAGTGAAATAAGTTACAGAAAGACAGATACTGTATGATTTCACTTATATGTGGACTCTAAAATACAAAAGAAATGAACAAAGAAACAAAAATATGAAATAGTCTTAAATACAGGGAACAAACTGGCAGTTATGAGAGGGGAGGCAGGTGCAGGGATGGACCAAACAGATAAAAGAATAAAGATGTACAAACTTCAAGTTATAAAATAAATAAGTTATAGAGCTGAAAAGTACTGCATAGGGAATATAGTCTATAATATGGTAATAACATTGTATGGTGACAGGTGGGGATTACACTTATCACGAGCACTGAGTAACGTATAGAAGTGTTGAATCATATATTGTACACCTGAAACTGATATAATATTGTATGCCAACTATACTTCAATAAAAAATAAATAACTTAATAAAATTAAAAAGTCAGTTCTTTAGTCCTTCTAAACACATTTCAAGTGTTCAATGGCTACAAGAAGTGGCAGCCATATTGGACAGCATGGATAAAGAGCATTTCCATCCCTGCAGAGAGTTCTGTTGGAAAGCCATTCTAAAGGAAGGTAAATTTGTGTTAAAATTTACTATTAATTAGAGCTTGGACTCTAAAGTCAGATGTCAGCTGGTAGGAAACTGTTAAGTTGTAAACAGATTTTGTTCTGTAAAGATGCAACTAATTTTTGTTCAGAAGAAAAGATAACTCCATAATGTATGGTTTTATTGCCCTGAAGGAGATTAATCAGTTTTGTATCTATATTTGTAATCTTGTCCCAACATGTCTGAACTGAATAAATATGTATCAGCTTCTTGTATCCTTCTTTGAACCAGCTTTGACCCTTGTTACTGAATTAGAGAAATCCTTAACATATCCCCACTATATATTTTAGAGTATTATATTTCTAAGTTTTAAAGAAATATACACTGACAAAGGGATTAACAGATGCATGTAGTATGAATTTGATTGATAGGGTGTCTAAATTAAATATGGGGAAGATGGTTCTCTTGGCAAAATTAGTGGAAGTGGTTCTCAGCTTTTCCAACAATATAGCAGCATGGCATAGAGATTAAGAGTCTGCTTTGTAGATCTTGGTCAAAGTCCTTAGAGGTCACTGCCAGGATAGTACACAAGAAAGAAATAAAAACAAAATAGAAGAAAAAAAGTTGAGGAAGACTGAAATTTGCTTCTTTTTTACTTTCTAGAATATTGTATGGTTTGATTTTTTAAAGATTATTTATTTGAGAGAGAGAGTACATGTGAGAGGAATGAAGGGCAGACGGAGAAGGAGAGTCCTCAAGCAGACTTCCTACTGAACAGGGAGCCTGACATGGGGCTCGATCTCACAACCCTGAGATCACACCTGAGCTGAAACCAAGAATTGGATGCTCTAACTGACTGTGCCATCCAGATGCCCTAAGATTTTTTTTTTAAATTAATGAGTATACATGGCTACATAATTAAAAATAAAGTTTTGAAAATTTACATAAACAGAGAGGTGATATAATATTAAATCAGTACTCTACCACTTACTAGTGGGCAAGTTATCTAATTTCTCTGAGCCTCAGTGTCCTCATCTGTGAAATGGAAATCATAACAGGTAGAGCATAGGATTAGTGTGATGAGTAGATTAGATGAAGTCTGACACGATAAATGTTAGCTACTACTGTTGTTGTAACTCCTGGAAATCCAGGAGTATTCCTTATAGTTACTGAGAAAGAAACATATAACACCTTTCATCTGATTTTGAAAAGGCGTGGGAATTCTGCCTTCTCATCCATGATGATTTTCCTTTTCATTTGATCATAACTTGTCTCACATTCTTCATATTGATCTTGACTTTGCCTGTTCTTGGTGAGCTCGCTGTATCATCAGGAGTATACACACCCCAGATGGGAAAGCATGGCATCTGTGATAGACAACAGTCTTCCCAAAGACTAGACATGCTACAAAAACAGCACTCCCCAAACAATGCCCAATCCAACAACCCAAAAACTTACCAGAACTTGCAATTTGGACAATTATTTTTGGGAAAAGAAAAGAAATAAGAACAAAGACACCATACATGACATAAAACACCAACCCCCCTCCACCCTCTGCCCCCAACCCTTTTCTAACTTCTTTCATTTTCTCTTCCTTATAGCAGAATACACACATTTGAAGAAGTTTACTTTTTAGAATAGAGAAAACCCCAGAGAGGGGAAGCTTATAAGCAAATGTATTAGCAACAAAGAACCAATCTTAAGGTGGTCAAAACCCAAAGTAGCCCAGAGAGTGTCCCTGGGAGCATGGAAATTTCTCCTCCCATTACCAGTCCCCACAGCATGTAACTAAGGTTTTGTTGCCCTGCCCTTGGCGGGTGGTAGGATGATGATAATTGTTCTGTGTGCCCGTGGATTCATCAAAGAGAAGATAGGAGAGGAGGAAAGATAGAGAATGTCTTTTGCTCTTATGACAAGAATGGTAAAGCTATTTGTAGCAAGTATTGAGCAAAAAGGAGTTTTTGCTGAAAAAGTCCTCTCATACACATTTATCCAGTACCCTTAAAGGATTTTTTAATATTTTATTAATATCCAGTATTAATAAAATTAATATTTAATATTACTTCTTAAAGGATCACTTTCTTTGGACTTAAATAGACATTAGCTGTAAGTGCCCTATAAATGGTTTCTGCCCCTTGTGGCCTATGACTTTGAGAAACATGTTCAGACATCACTTCCTAGGTATCTTTGTGTACAGTGCTTAGCACAATTCATGGGGACATGGAAAGCCCTCAGTAAGCATTGGCTCCCATTGTGATTACTACTGATCTAACCATCTAACCATTACTACTGATCTCACCATCTAACTCTTGGGTCACCGAATTCCTAATATTTCTTAGGCTTATTGAGGAAAAGCCAGTTGGGTGGTTTATCAGGATCCTGGCAGTAAAAAGGATACATCCCCACCCCTGAGGTTGGTTGTAATGATGAGGTATTAACGAAGGAAGGTGTGAGTACAGAGAAGCAGGAGGTGGCAGGGCACCAAAAGACTGGCAGACCTATGTAGTCATGGCCATTCTTTTTTTTTTTTTTTTAAAGATTTTATTTATTTATTTATTGTCAGATAGAGAGAGAGCCCAGGAGTGAGCACAGGCAGACAGAGTGGCAGGCAGAGGCAGAGGGAGAAGCAGGCTCCCTGCTGAGCAAGGAGCCCGATGTGGGACTCAATCCCAGGACTCTGGGATCATGACCTGAGCTGAAGGCAGCCGCTTAACCAACTGAGCCATCCAGGCATTCCAGTCATGGCCATTCTTATGGACCGAATGTTTTAGGCCCCAAAATTCAGATGTTCTAATTCTAAGTCCCAGTTATAATTAGAAGGTAGGGTCTTTGGGAGGTAATTAGGTCATGAGGGTGAAGCTTTCATGAATGGGATTGTGCCTTTCTAAGAGCAGAAAAGAGGGGTTGTTTCTCTCGGCTCTCCATCATAGGAGGATACAAAGAAAGATCCATCTGTAAACCAGGAAATGTTCCCTCACCAGACACCAGATCTGCCAGCACCTTGATTTTGGACTTTCCAACCTCCAGGACTGTGGGAAAAGAAATTTCTTGTTTCAGATATTTAGGCAACCCAGGCTATGGTAACTTGTTAGAGCAGCCCAAGATGACTAGGACAACCATCCCTTGGGCTGAAGAGATAAGTTGTAGCCTTAGTCACTGCCACAAGGGAGATGACAAACAGTAAGGGAGGAGGGAAGAAACACTGTGACTTCTTTCTCTCCTGCCCTCTAACTTCCTTGTCAGTATCACTCTCTAGCTGAACCCAACTGGAAGGAGCCCCAGATGTAGGCTAGAGGCACCCTTCTGGGCCAGAGATGGAGACACAGGAAGTCAGGGGGGAAGAGAGACAGCATAACTATGTGTTAAGACTCTGGAGTCCAATATATGGTTAATTTGCCTATTCACTCCTGAGGGTTGAAATTCACTTTTAACAAGAGGCTCATCCTGGCCTTCTGTCCCTAGCTCTGGCCACCCCTTTCTCTTCATTAGTAAATGCTGCCATTAAAACAACAACCTAAGCAACTCAGAGGATATACAAAGACAACTTGTGCTACTTAATTTCAAAGCTCTAGCTCTTTGAACAGCATTAAAGTCTGTTTCTCATGGAAGACAAATTAGTTAATTTCAAATGTGCTCTGTGAATATCAACAGACCACCCAAATGTTTACTTATTTTAGGCTGGTCCTCTTCGTAGGTTAAAAGAATCCATTTGCTTTGAGAGAAAGAAGGGGTGGGCATTCATGCATATAAATTGTCTAAATTAAGGGCCAGTTCCATATTACAACAACATTAATTATTCATTTAGCAGAGGAGAAAAATTTACCTATCACAGAAAACCCCTAGGGTGACATTCTTTTCTACAAACCTGCTTCTAAGCCAAATAACATCCCAAATACTCCTCTTATTCAACCTCGCTTCCTGAAAATGAGAAAAGCCTATGGAAAGAAAAACAAACAAATGCTTTATAGTCACACTGTGTCTTAGAGGTTGGTATATGCAAGTTCACTTGTACCAGGAGGTCAGAGCCAGAATTCCAGAGCTGAAGAACTGTTCATGGAAAAATCCCGAGGCTCTGCCTCTCTAATAAAGCTCAAACTTTGCAAAAAGTCAGTGGGGTCTGTTCCAGTACTGCGATTCTGGGGACTAGCAGAAGAGGACCCCTGAGGAGGTGTCTAACACCTGGCTGAGTTACAAGTCCCCTTCCTCTCTCTGCCCCCACCCTTCCCCCACCCCCGGGACTTTCTGGAAGCAGAACAATCATTGTCCGAACTCAACTCACAGTTGTCCACCACAAAAACAGTCTATTTTTCTGCCAACTGGAATGTTTTAGATTTGCAACAGCAGACTCAAGGCATGTCCCAGGGACTCAAGGAAGAAGAGTATCCAAAGAACACATTTTTATTTGCTAGAAAACAAGCACCTTGTTCGCTTAATCATAACATAGTGAGGGATCTGAATCTTTCTACTCTCTTGATCTGAACAAATTGGGCTTGCCACCACATCCCCCTCAAAAAACTGTGGAATCATAACAATGACTTAAAGAATTTTTGTTGTTGTTCTGGTTTTAATGAATCGAAAAGCTTAACATGTAGCCTGTTTTGTAAAGTCTTCTGTGTGAACCTGACATTGCTGAAACCCAGGGTTGTTGAGATTTTCACAATAGGAGCTAGCTACCTGGAGTTGAGAAAGGAGCCTTGGGGAGGCCCACTGACCTACCAAAGATCTTTCCTGTTACTTGGAGCATGGTCTGAAATTCAACATTTAGATTGTATTTCTTCGGCTCTTTCATTCCCTTGTTTTCTGGAAGACCCATATTCAAATGCAAATACCACTATTGTTGGGACCCCTGACAGTTTTGGAAAGTTGGTACAGGGCAGCCAAGTGTTTCCCTTGGCTTGAAAAGAGGGCATTGAAAAGGTGCTAAAAATATTTGTACCTCCTTCATGACTTTTCTGAAATTTTATCACTGTGGCACAAATTCCTTTAGAAAAAAGAGAGTCTTAAAGTTCAGAAGGCCCTACATATTAGCAATGTGTCCTTAGGCAAGTCTCTTCATCTTCATAGGCTTCAATTCAGTTTTACCATCAGTTAAATGGGGCAATAACACCTCAAATATTTTTATGGGGGTACCATGAGATAATTCCTATCAAGTCACTAACGTGGTGCTTAGAACTTAGTAGGGGTTTGGTTAAGTGTTGGATATGGTGATGACCATCCCATCTGCTCCCTACAGAGGAATCAAGAAAAACATTTAAATGTGGACAGAGGAGGGGAAAATGAGGAAGCAGCAGATGGTCAGAACATTTCAATGGCAGCTGGCTCTCGCTTCTACTCAGGCGCTGCCTCTGTCTCTTGCTGGGAATAGGGAGGTTTTATAAAGGAACTATCGATGCTTTCTGTAGAGCCGATTTGACTCAGAGGAGAGAAGGAGACACAGGGGAAACCATAAATAGTTGCAGCTGTCCGATTCCTCAGGTCCATCCCTGGGAGAATATTTACTTAGCTCCAAGGAAACAGTTTTATTTGGCAGATTATGGTTTTAATTTTTTTTTTTTTTTTTTTTTTTTTGCATCTGAATGCTCACATTTCCTCTCTCTCCAACTAACTGCTTTGTAACTTTCATAATGTGGCCTTGTAAATAACCTCTTCTGGGACTATCAGCCTGCTCAAAGTTTAACTAGCCAGAGGTAACCCTATCTCACACTACATTGCCTCCTAGAGTGATGGGACAATAGTCAGGGAAGACCCTGGAAAACAAAACAGAACAGAAAGCAGTGGATTGGGGGTGAAATTGTGGAATGCAGGTTTGGGTTGATAATAATCCTAATATGCTCAGCAACAGGGTTTACAGTGGAAGGAAAATGGTGTGGTTAAAGGGAGAGTCCTCGTGAAGAGGGCTCAAAAACATTTTGCCAATTTTAAGCGATGGAAATAATTTCAAATGCACAATTTCTTTGTATATCAACCTGCTGGCTTGATTTTCTGGTGGTATGTTCCGTGTCTTAAAAAAGAAAACCTGTTTCATTGAACAATGTATGTTTCCGTGGGCATATGTGAAATCATGGAGGGAGAAACAGGCATAGAACTGAGCTCTGATGTTCACCAGTCTGCCAGCTCTGCAGGTCCCAATGCAGGACTAGGGCTTCCTGAATTTCCTGCCATTTTCTTTTAGTCAAGTTTAGACTTGTAGTGACAATGTGCTTCCTTCAAGCTAAGTGCACCTCTTTGTCACTTGGCCCCTGATGCAATACTCTGGGGTCACTACGTCTCAATGATTGCCTAAAAAGGGGCTTCAGATGCAGAATGTGAGACTGCACCGTGGGCGTCCTCATATCCATTTTCTTATATCCGTCCACCTGTGAACTTGAAGATCTACCTATAGGATCCTCTCCACTCAAATGCAGACAAAGACATTGGCTCCTTATATTCATTAAATACTCCAAAACATGTTAGAGATCCCTTTAGGCTTGCCTACGATTCCAAAGTATATAGATCTAGAGGGCTGCTTGCTGTTTGCCACATCCATATCCCCTGGACAACGACCAGCAAGTTTCTAGCCAATAACCCCTACTTGGACAGATGCTACCAATATTATTGCCACTCTCCATCCTTCCTCCCAATCCTAGTAATGACATTATGAAACCAAGTAAATGTCACGTATCTTCTTAGAAGAGCTTGGAAGACTAGTTTACTCCTACTATCCCAAATCCTTATTAATAGCATTTCCTTATCCCTTAAAAGTGTCACCATTTCAGTGATAAAATGTGTCATCACCATGTGTTTAGAAGAGTCACCATTGTGGAGGTTACTTGAGAAACCATAATATTCCCCCATATTAGTTAAGGCAAGTGCTTGGTTATTATAACAAAGAGACAATACAGTGGTTTAAAAAATAGAGAGATTTCGTTCTTTCTCGTCTAACAGTTCTGAGATGAACTATCTAGGATGGCAGGGTTTCTTCCCTACAGAATCATCAAGAAACCAAAGCTCCTTCCTTATTGTTGTTCTGCCATATTTAGGGGGTTGAGTTTGAATTCAAATTCAATTCTACATATTTGAATCTCGGTTGTAGTGGGGATTCCAGCTAAGAGGAAGGAGAGGAAGGAGTACAAACAGGAGAATGCCCAAAGAGGTTAGGCCTGAAAATAAAGGCAGCCCATGTTATTTCTGCTCCCATTTCTGCTGGCAAGAACCTAGTCACACGGCCTAGTGGCTTACCCCAAGTTTCTTTGAAAGCAAAGCCCAGGGCAAAAGATTTTGTGGTATGTTATTAACAAGTGCAATGCCAAAAAGCAAACATGAGGAGAATAATGGGATATAGCAAGGAAGGAGTGAATGACTCCTTCGAGTATGACTGTGCATTATTGAGTTGGCCAACTCTTGGTATCAACTGTGACAAGTTATTCTTGTGGGAGCATCCTTTGGGAGGCCATGTAAGCCACCGGAGAGGAATTTATTCACTATTTTCTATTTCCTGTTGGTAAAAGATTCAGAGGCATTAAATTTTCTGAAGTTTGAAGTTGCACAACTTTCCTTCTTTCCCTTCTTTCTTCCAACCATCCATCCATCCATCCACCCATCCAACACAGGTCTACAATGTACAGTTCTATGAGTTTGGACCAATGAATACCATTGTGTAACTACTAACATAAAGATAAGGACTAATCTCTCATCTCAAAAAGTTCCTTTTTACCCATTTGTAGCCAAACCCTCTTCTCACTTCATCCCTTCATAACATTGGTCTTTGTTCTGTCCTTCTGTTTTGGCTTTTGCAGTATATCACATGAATGGAATTATATTATATGTGAGCTTATGATTCTGGCTTCGTTCACTTAACATAATGTAGCTGATGTTCATCCATCTTGCTTCCTGTGTAAACTTATTCTTTTCAGGGTTGTGTAGTATGAATGCAGAACACTCTTAGGGTCCATTTCAGTTGAAAGACATTTTGGTTTGTCTCCAGTTTTTGATCTTTATGAAGAAAGATGTTATAAATATTTACATGTGTGCTTTTGTATGAGCAGGTATTCACTTCTCTTGTAAACCCTGCACCAATCTTTTGGGTTACATATTAATGTCTCTATAATACAAATGGAAAAACTGGATTTCAGGAGAGTTAAGTGACTGACCCACGGTCACATAGCTAGATGAGTGGTGGAAACTGGATTTGAACCCACATATCTCAAGTTCATGGTCTTTGAGAAAAAGACACAAACAGGAGTGCCTGGGTACTCAGTCGGTTAAGCATCTGCCTTCAGCTCAGGTCACAATCCCACGGTCCTGGGATTGAGCCCAGCATCGGGCTCTCTGCTCAGTGGGGAGACTGCTTCTCCCTCTGCTGCTCCCCCTGCTTGTGCTCTCTCTCGCTCTCTCTCTCTGTTAAATAAACAAATTAAAAGAACCCCTCAAAAGAAAAAAAAAGACACAAATAATACATTATACATAAACAAGCACATGTATAATAAGTTATATATTAGAAAAATGGGTGCCAATAAAATACGATGGAATCTGAGGAAAGTATGCCTAACCCTCTCCCCGCCCCCCCCCCAGATGACCACGGAAGCTTCCAGGGTTGGCCTACAACACTCTTTCTTAACACACGAGCAGGTGTTCTCTAAGGAAGCAAGGTGGTACAAGGACTGGAATGTCAAGCATCACAGGGAAAGGGATTAGGTTTTGTTGTCTTCTGCCTTCCGAGTACCTGGAATAGTATCTTGCATGTAGTAGACACGCAATAGATAGTTCTCATATGAACAATGGGATTCCAGGCAAAAGGCATATCATTTACAAGGGCAAGACACTTTGCTTGCAATGGGTCCCTTTGTCTGATACATGGCCTTTCAGGTTGAAGAGACATTTTCCAGCTGCTTCTTAAGGAAACCCTTGTGGAAACCTGAACATGATTTTTAAATTTCACCTGTCCAGTGGCCACACCCTATACCCTGAGCCCTCGGAGTCAAGAGGCTTTATGTCTAATAGTTCCCTTTTAACCATCTAGGCTTTGGCCTTTGTGGGCTGCCCCAAGGTGCACACAAAATGGAGATGTGAAACTTTGGGGGCAGGCTTAGAGTCCAGTACTCTGCCAACTCTTCAGATGTCCCGGATTCTGTTTCTTGTGTCTAAGGCACCAGCTCGGAGTCTGGCCAAAGAAGGCTAAAGCCCATGATGTGGCAGGTCCCAGTGGGGAGAAAAGGGCCTGCCAAGCTAATGTTCAAGAAGCTCACAAAAGGGTGTTCAGGCAGCTGCACTGGGAGGCAGGAAGGCAGAGGGAGATGCTGCTACCCTTTCGTTCACAGAAATTTTGAAGACACTAAAAATCAAAAAAGAGTCTCAACTTCTCCCCATGCCAACACTGAGAGAATAGCAGTTACCATGTCTGAAGAGATACTTCTGTGTTTTCTCAGGTTACCTATAGAAACAGACAATGGAAGGATGTGTGAGCTCATGCTTTCACAGAACAGAATATCATGAACATTCTGCATCCTCCTTAATTATTTGTCTACCAATTCATCTTAAATAGCTGCATTTTGTTCAAAATTTGATTTAACCAATGGTCAAGACCCATTGTCATTGAAACAGTTTTATTGATTTCAGAAAAAATAAAAAATCTTGTCTCATGGTGCTAATGAGAAGGGCCTTAGTGTGGATTGGAGTGTGGTCTTCTCATGCTTTCTGATTGCATAACCTTAGGCAAGGGACTTATGTTGCATCATCAGTAAAATGAGGGTGATAATAGTACATATTTCATAGATCTCTTTGCAGGGAGTCAATGAAGTAATTCCTATGAAACATTTGGCTTGGCCCCCCCAGGAAATGATACCCACACAGGAAACCCTCCATACACATTAGCTATAATTATTAGCATAAAAATAAGAACAAGGCAGAAAAATATAAAATTTTAAAATCCCCTGTAGCCCTACCCCCCAAGAGGTAATCGAAGGTAACTGTGTCACATTACACTGGTACTTCTGCAACAGAGAGACTGCAGCCATCTTTTCCTGCCAAGTCCCACAGGTCTGTGGTCCATCCTTTCTAACAACTGCAGAACATTCCACTGATGCAAATATACCAGGAGGTATTCTTGATGCAGGAGAAAATAAAGCTAAGCCCAGCAGAACACCAGCCCTAGCTTCTATTCCTGGCAAAGTCCTCATCATGCACATTTCATAACAGCAGCTAAGAAAAACCTCACCACAAACTCAAACTCCACAGTCAGGAAGGATCTGTGGACTGTGTCCCAATTTCCTAATCAGAGCTGACCTCCATTGTTTCAAGACATCACCCTTCACCAGCATACCCTGCCATTGGCACTCAGAAGAATGAAAAAGAGAAACAGTCAAATCCCACCCACATCTGCTCCAGGGCTCCTGCTGACTCAGCAAGCAGGGGTCTCCTGAAGAGTGGAAAGTCTGGGCACTCGGACTCCACTGAGACCCACAACCTCCTGGGGTCCAGACTAGGGGGTGGGAGCTGCTTGTTTATACTGTGTCCCAGACCAAACAGCTGGGGAAATTGTAACCCCTTTCATTTTCCACTGCTGCCTTAGAAACACATTTGATTATCTCCACAAAGAAGAAATGTCTTTTCTCATTCTTTGCTCTGCTGTCTCCTTCTTACTTTTCTCCTTGCTCTCTCCTTCCTTCCCTTCCATCTCTTTGTTCTTTCATGATCCCTCCTTCCTTTCTCTCTTCTCTTCCTTCCAACTTCCATCTGTTGGGGCAAGTTTAACAAAGTGATAAATTCCTTATTTTCTGAGCCGGAAGGGTTTTTTTGGTTTGTTTGTTTTCTGGCCAAAGATTTATTTGCAACTGAAACAACTAGTGAAATAAATAGGCCAAAGTCCTCTGTTATTCAGGCGAAAAGTCCATGGAAAGCACAGAAAGGGCTGAACTTCATGGTGACCTCAGCAAATATATTTTTGGAGAAAGAGAACTGAAATTTGGTTTCTACTCAAGCCCATGTGTCTCTGGTACTCCGTCTCAGGCCTGCTGGTGGGAGAGCCCACTCCTACAATAAAAGGAAAGGGAGCAGTTGTGAAGATAGGGGTCTAACACCCCAGCTGCATATCATCTTCCAGTCTGACAAGTATTAGCTCTATGCTCTCTTCCGAGTCATGGAGTATATATCAATATACTGCAAGAGATAAAGACCTGTGGTCTGCAATGAAAGCCCTCATTTGAACCCTTATGTATTAGAAAGGCGAAACGATATTAATAGTTAAAAGCAAATTCCCAACTCTGCTATTTGTATACAGGCTCTCTTCAAGAATACAGACTCTCTAAGCCCGTGTTTCTCCATCTCTTAAGATAGGAATAACAATGGCACCCATGTGATAAGAATGTGTGTGCAAAGGCTTAGGATAGTACCTTCCTCACTCAGACGATATGTAGCTGTTGGTCATTTATAGGAATAATTCAGGTAGCTGTGAATCCAACTCTTCAATTCACCATCTAGCCCACGCTTTCCACCAGGAGAAGCACACACCTGTTTATCAAGGGCTCTTGCTGGAAATAAAGTGCACGATGTCTGCAATATTTGATTGGTCTACCAAAAAGAAAGTATTGAAAGAGGAAATAAAGTTTGGCCAGCATGACCCAGACCTCTGCAAGCTCCCAGCTGCCTGGGGCTGAGCTCTCCTTCCTAAATGTCCGTAAAGGCCACGTTAAATAATCAGGTTCCGAATGCTATATCCATTGCCTTATAGCATTTAGAATCCACATTTTTCTCATTTTTGAAAACTGGAATAACATATTCCCATCTCTAATTCCCTGGCTTTGCTCCCAGTCTCTGATTTCTCTAAGATTGCTGACAGTGGTTTTGTAATCACATCTGCAAACCCTTTCTCTATTCTAGAATTGAATCCAACTTGAACTCATTAAGTGTCTAGTTCACTTTTTATTACCTCTTGTACTATCTTGGGCTTCGGTTTTCTCTTTAAAAGCATGTTTCTTTAGATATTACACATTATACATATAATATATGTTTATGGCTGAAGATTTCACAAATATAGTTAGGCAAAATGATGAGGTCAGAAATCATCAGTAATCCTAGTGTGCAAACATAGTAATGGTGCTTCCTGATTTACTATAACACCTTCTACTATGTTTCTTTGTAGAAACAGATACACATGCTGTTGGGTAAATAAAGCATGAAAGTTTCCCCATAGAATTCTTTTTCTACCACCTTATTTTTGATGTCAGCATAGGGTTTCATTGTAGTAATATGAGATAATTCATTTGAGTATTTTGACTTTTCACCTATTTGCTGTGTTTCCAATATTATAGTCACTATTCTGGTAAAAGGAGTAGGTGCTCAGTACATAGGTGCTGATATCCTGGGGCACCTGGGTGGCTCAGTCGGTTAAGCATCTGCCTTTGCCTTGGGTCATGATCTCTGGGTCGTGAGGAGCCCCAAGTTGGGGTCCCTGGCCGGGGGAGTCTGCTTGTATTCTTCCCTCTGCCCCTTCCCCTGCCCGTGTTCTCTCTAATGAATAAATAAATCTTTAAAAACTATAGTTGCTGATACCCTTAAGTAGGGAGGCCCCAGAGGCATGGGGATGTAGACTTGAGAGTTAGAGGTACCATGCCCTCATGCTTCTC